>JAOTQE010050999.1:0-21079 GCA_025631205.1 Nesometra sesokonis
CACCATTTTTGCACAGTGGAGATTGTATCTTTAGATCTTTGATCATATCTCAAAACCGCATACTAGCACTGCATGTCGAGGTTTCATTAGGCACAGTTTGAGAGAGAAATATTATCAAGCTTCCACCGTTATTAAAGCATTGCTTTCTCTCATTATAAATCTCAAATACCAAGAAACATATGGTACAATCTCTTATTTGCATACACTTGGTCATGCGTGGTGTATATAAACCACGACTTGACCACTAACTCATTATTTGGTGTTATACATCTGATCGTGCGGGCTAGCCTAAGCCCTGCTCAAGCAGGTCCCACCATTTTATCATAACATCTAGGCTGAACTGATGAGCCCTCGAGGTCGAAACGGCCATCTGCAGATACTTCAAATTAATTTCAGTTCAAATTCAATTTATATTTTATCAATCTTGATCAGATTTATATACTTAAAATTATTTTTTTCAATTTTGGTCGGATTTTTTAAAATAATATAATGTAAGTGTATTGGGACAAGCCCATAAAAACGGAAGGCGGTCATAATGCAAAACTTAATTTTGCATTATATGGCCGCCAATTATGATCTAACCAATATATATGGTTAGGTGGCCTCCGAAAAGGTATAATTGGGGGTTCCGAAAAAACAGTCCTAAGGTGTTCAGTGGACTGTAAAATTGGCAGGTGTTTCCAAATAATTTCCCATAAAGATGCTAATCTAAGGTGATAGGTTATGACCCCTGGTCAAATTTTGCAGACGTGGTTTATACGTCAGAGTTTGTTAACAATGTGTATCCTGTGGTTTCTTTATAGAGACCAATGCAAAATTTAATAATTAAACGAGAGAGAGAAAAATATATGAAGTATCGACATCGACGATAGGCCTATCGTTTCTCCCTTTGGGGAACATCAGTGCAGCTAGATTAGCCAAAATAGCATAGTGGAAAGAGATCAGACAGAGCCTAGACCCTTCTTACTGCTACACCAATAATGAACTATAATCTATTCAGATAGTATTGCTAGTTTGTATACCATGCACATAGGCAAGGTGGTATGCAAATATCAGGGAAAGAATATGCCTTCTTGGTAAATAGAGGTAAAAATAATGAAATGTCAGTGGGCACTCAAGAATATTTAATCTCTTTCAATGTGTCTATGAGATCAACCAAACAACATTAGTCTGTGTTAGTCTCAGGATATGCCTGAAGATACAATTTCTACTATGCAAAAATGGATCTCAAATGACATAAACAAAATATGATAGAGAGAAACGCATTTAGACAAGCCCATAAAAAGGGTAGGCGGCCATATAATACAGAATTTAATATATATATTTAAACTGATCAAGATTGAAAAAATAAATATCGACTGAAATTAAGTCCCTGTATTTGCAGATGATAGGCTTATCATTTCACCCTTTAGGGATCATCAGTGCAGCTTTAGGTTGGCAAAAATACACCATACACCATAGCCAGATTGTATCATTACTTAAGTATACCGTACACATAGGCAAGGTGATATGCAAATATCAGGAAAACAATATGTCTTTTTGGTATTTGGAATGTTAATAGATCCTAAGGTTTGCTATCTTACTGCTATATTTAACAATAGTATTGTGAACGTGCAAACCCTGAAAATTTATGGCTAATTTATGAAAAAAATTGTTTATGGTCTTCTTGTCAAGCACAGAATTGAATATATTTTATTTTGCTTTTATAATTGTGGGGGAAGAAGTAGGAGTCGATAATCGCTTTCACAAATTTTGTGGGTGAAGTTTTATTAAAAATAAAAATGACAGTCTGTTAGAGCCAAATTAACCTAATATTTGTTTATGTGTAGCTGTTACTGCCCTTCTTTGGTATACTTATGTACAAAGGAAAAAAGATATGGACAGTTATGGTGATATGGTGCCAGAATCTATCGAAAATGATGTCAGAGCTTTTCTCATCTATTCAATTGTTTCAACTGTATTCCTTGTAAGTTTTTTTTGTTGGTCTTCTGATATGATGTTAATTAAAAATACTTTATATGCAGCGGCGGATCCAGGATCCACCGAAAGGGGGGTCGCACTTTTCCACTCCGGATGGGCGTGGTTTTCAATTTTTCTGACGAGCCAAAAAAAAAGGGAAAAGGTCTCCCCTGGCTCATTTAAGATCATGCTGGGCAAATTTAACAAAAGTGTATGAAATAAAGTTATAGTAAAGTGCACCACCGTTAATCCTTATACAGTAAGGAGGCATTCTTCCAGCTGGATATAAGCAATTCCTACGCTACGAGAATTTAATTTAAATTTAATTACTACAAGTAAATCACATTTTTTGTATTTAAAATTTATTAGGGGTTACACAGGCCTTGTGACCCTCAAAATTTCACCAAGGGGTGATGTCAAGTGACCCCCAAGACCCTCCTTGGATCCGCCACTGATATGTGCAGCCACGTGAAAATTAGTGTTAAAAAAAATAATGTAAAATCAATTTTTAAAATAACTAGCTCATTTTGAAGAATCCCCTTAGTTAATGATGGTGCAACAATTGGTCTGAAAAAAAAAAATCATAACCCAGATAGGAATTACTAATTATTTGCCCCACAACCATTCCTTATTGCATGAATTGACCAATATATCTATGACAACTGTCTCGAAATGGAATGTAGACAGTGTTAGGCCGTTAATCGCAGATATGGTTTATTGATATGAATCTGCCATGCCTGACGGGCCACACCCTGTTTTGGGAGATTTTAATTACCCGTTCAAGAAAAGTGCTTTGGTTAACTCCAGATCTTTTCTATTGCAACATCAATAAGTCATACATCAGGAAAGTGTGATCATAATTAGCAGGGTACCCTAATTAGCCTCCCCAAGAGCAAAGCTCTAGGGGAAGGTATTGTATTTACCCTGTTTCTCTGGGGTCAATTAACAAAATCAGACAACTATAACTGTTATTGGACAAAATATACACACATTTCTTTTGTATTTGTTTATATGTCCTGTTGCTTGTTTCTCAATAACTTCCTGTGCGACAACTTGGTGGGTTTGCCATGACTAGCCTTGTATTGATAATTTCTGTATTTGTATAGAAAAGATGTTAAACATGTCGGTGTAGCACTTTACGTAAATAGAAATGAAATGATTTAAATTTAAATGTAAGCCATGACGGGCTTACATTTGGGGTAAACAATAGTCCGACAAAATCACTAAAAAGTATGACCAATATCCAAATTTTGGTCATATCACTTCAAATATGAATGATTGAAGAACATCAAAAATATAAAATAGGAGCACAAAATCTTTTGAAAGGCCAAAAATTACTTGGAAGAACTCTCTTTACAGACTCATGAAAAACACATCTACCCCAATGACGTGTGTCCTTGTACATACGAACCCATAATTTTTACCTAACTCTATAAATGGGTATGGCCCAAATGATGGCATTAAATTGTTTGGATTTTTGGGAGCCCCCTTCTAGGATTGTTAGTTGGACCCAAAAGAATTAGGTTTCTCCCTAATTTGGTGCTGTTGTCACAAAGTGTATTATCAACCTAATTTTTGGACCTAACCAAATGGCTAAAGATATTTTATTGACCAAGTCAAACATCATGGTGAGGTTAATGTGAATTAAAAAGAGAACATGGTGTTTTTTCTGACATTTCTCTGGGAGCTGTTGAAAAAGAAAGATCAAATCGGTTGTATCACAGGAAGGTTGTTTTTAGTAATTTGTCCAAATCTGTTATTGACGATCTTAGCAAGAATTTTTCCAGAGTAGATTGTCTAATAATAATGGTTGCAAAACATGCTAAAATTCTGAATTTATGCCTATTTATAATCTAGGCCTAATAAGAATAGGCTGGAGGCCTACCCTAGGCCCTGGTAGGATCATACGGGTATGTCAACTTTGTTTGGATAGTAAGTCAACTTTGTTTGGTATATAAAAGTATTATGGACTGCCTTAAGTTTAGGTTATAGTTGAAATTACAGTCTCGCGGTGTTATGAAAACTGGTAACCCTTGGATTTAATTATAGCAGTTTTCATAGCACCTGAGGTCTATAATTTTACCTTTATCACATATAATTTACTGTTAGTGTCACCATCATGTAAGCTTAATTTTACTTTTCTGGGTAGAGAATTTAGGCCAGACTTTTTTTATAACTTGTTTCGCGAACTTTTTTTTATTTATTTTGCAGAGAGGAGGGCGGAATAAAAATAAAAATAAACTTTTATTTTCTTCATTATTAAAAAAAGTTTCCAGGGGAATCGGGGAGGATAAGAAAAAAGAATAATTTATTAAAAATATAAATTTATTTTGGTAACAAATACTGTTGTTCAACTCAACTTTTTATTAATTTGGATTTCTGAAAAAGAGCTCTTATAAGTGTCTAGAGGCATTTTGAGGTAAAAATTAGGAACCAGACTTTAGCGCAGTTCAAGGTTTCTGAACAAACCTGGTTATTAGCAATAGGGAAAAATATACATGTCTGTAAAATATTTCATAATCGTTCATAGTCGCAGGGTAAAATAAAAATATTGTTTAAATTTTATTTTTTAAATTTTTGACAGTGGAGGTTGTGCTAACAAGCCAAAAATAAAATTTTATTTTTACTTTAAATTTGAATTTTCGGCGTCGGTGGGTTTGCGAAACAAGGTATAAAAAATTCCTTACCCATAACCTATCCTTATGCAACTTTATAACATGAGACACAGAGGATACATGCAGTCAATTTTTTTATTTCCAGGTGGTTCTATTGTTGGTGATCCTTGTAATGCGTAAGCGTGTTGCATTTGCTGTGGAGCTTTTAAATCAGGCTGGTAAGGGACTTATTGCCATGCCTCTGCTTCTAATCCAGCCTGTATGGACGTTTATTGCTTTGCTCCTCTTCTTCTCTTACTGGTGTGTTGTAATGCTTTTCCTGTCAGTTACAGGTAAGTATGAATATACACAGTTGAACCTCCCGTAAGCTGGCACCCTTGGGTCCGCGAAAAGTGTCTACTTACGGGAGATGTCTGCTTAAGAGAATTTCCGCCGATAGAGGGCCAGAGTTGTAAAATTACATATACGTGCTTATGTCTCACATTTCACGGCTTTCTCAGCACAAATGGCCTCTCAAATTCTCTAGACACCACATTCTGTATTTTATTAAATATTTTTATCACTTTTAAAATTGGTTCAGTAATATGATTCTCAGCCATTGCAGTATAAGGACTATTTTGTATAGAAATTTGTATTCATTCTATAGAAAAATGACTAAATTTTCCGGGATGTCCGCTTATGGGAGGTAAATTTACATACAAAAAATCTAAATTTTAAAACAAAAATTGTCCGCGTCCGCTTACAGGAGGTGTCCATTTACGAGAGGTACCAAATGCACTGATTAGATAGGAAGAAAAAACGGGTCTTTGAATTAGTGTCTGTTATGGGAGGTGTCAGCTTACGAGAGGTGTCCGCACAGGGAGGTTCAACTGTATTCATAATATTGTAACTTTGACCTTTGTATTACTCAGTGGGCCACCTGTAACCACTCTGGCTATTCAACATTTGTATAGTTTATGCATCATAGTGTTTTGTAAAAACCATCTATTTAAACATTTGGGAATCTCTTTTCAGAATATATCATCACCTAATAAAGTTTCTATTTTAGAAAATGGAATAATTTGTTTTTAAATGTCTAGTCACAGAGTTGGCAGTCACTTTTAAATTTTAAAACAAGCAGTCAAAATAAGATATGTGGCAGAGCCAAGCCAAATGAGACATAAGTTGAAAAATTGAAAATTTAAGTTTTTATGGATTATAAAACTACACATTATTATCTTTAACGTCAATATTTTTAGGCGTATATTTACTGGACTATAATGTTAATCATTGTCAAAAATATTTGACGTAGTTTTCATTGATTGTAACCATGACCTTTGATCCTTCACTTTATCCTTCATAATTTGATCAGCTTCTAATATTTATTCATTATCACTAAATTTAACAACTTTCTGAGGAATATGGTGGATTGTGAGCTGTACACACACCCACACTCCAACATATACGCATTTTCAGCGATGAACTTTTTTTATGCCAACCGGGGACGACCCTACAAAAGCATCAACCAATGACATCGCATGTTTTTAATTAATTGTGTAGGCTCAAAATATTGTCTCTTGAACCTTATAGAACCTACACACGAGTGTATAGAAAACCAATCTTACAAGATTGTTCACAAATGTATGCCAAGAACCTATAAAATGGTGACAATGCTCAAACATTAAAAAAACATAGTAAACCATAGGAAAATACACACACACACATACAAATAATACAAAGTAAAAGATAACTGCCTGTCAAATTCTTAGTGAAGGTAATACTAAGCGAAAACTTAACCACCTACCACATTTTATAACGATAGTGCTGCAGTACAATGCAATTCAAAGATGCATTTTAAAGAGGATTTGGACTAACTTGCATTAATATAATGAGAGCTAATTACTCACAGTGTCTGGAATGCCTGTTTTTTTTAAGTACGTAATGTAGCTCAGAGTGTTAAAGTCTGTGGTGGAAATTTCAGTGACAATAATAAATAGTTATAATTGCTTATATAGCGCTTTTCCGTGCTGATCAAAGCCATTGGAACAAACACCCATGGAATACAATCCATTCCATAATATTACAGATGTAATCAGCGCAAATGGTATTTGTACCTCTCTGTGTACACATTTATACTCCTGGGTGGAGAGAGGCAACGAGGATCTTGCCTATGAACACAAACAGCGGACTGAGTGAGTCTCGAACCACCAACCTCGTGGTTGGAAGTCTGAAACGCCACTGCTGCGCCAACTGCTTCCACAACATACTAATTATAAAATTTAACATACTAATTATAAAAATGCATTTAATTTAATAAAGGGAAGCCAGTTCAGTATAACACCACCGATGGTGAAATGTACGTGGAGTATAATCAAGGTGAAGTTATAAGTTACTTTTGGTGGTATCATCTAATTGGTTTGATTTGGATAGCCGAGTTCATCCTTGCATGCCAGCAATTTGTTATTGGAGCATGTGTTGCAGACTGGTATTTCACAAGGTAAAATATATGCATCTGGGTTGTGGCAACCCCAAATAACCATATAAATAATGTACTTATGTGGGTACAGTAGTAGAGCCCCCTTCCCCCCAGCCAATCTGGTTTGATAATCTTATTGTTATCATCAAAGGCAGATCCGGTCCGGCCCTTTCGGAAAGTAAAAGATATCGATATTATTAACATTGTCTAAAACGAAAATATCCAGCAATCAAAAGGCAATAATTGATCTAATAATAATAATAATCAATCAATTGATCTCACGTCCCTGAGGCCATTTTCAAACCAAAATTTTCTGGGGAAACCCTCTAAAAATTCTTGACCAGCCCATTTTCGAAAATTCTGCATCCACCGCTGTTAATCATTTGTTTATTGATGTATGATTTTATTGTCATTTTTTCAATGAGGATTTGAAAATTTACATCTTTGATTCCTTTGATATAAGCCCAATCTCGATGTGAATTTATGTATTTTGTCAGTATTTTAATATTTTACACTACCTCCTGTTATTTAGTCTACTTATTTTAAAGATGCAGAAGTTCTGTTAAATGAGGTGCATGTAGCTAAGAATCAAAATCATTATAACATTAGTAGTTTTTTACACTGTGTCCTCTGTGTGTCTCTTGTTGTTTCTTTCGAGTTAGAAAGCAACCAGTTTCATATTTCAGTAAAACCCCTTAATTACGAACTCAAATTTTACATAACCTCCTTGTTATAGGCCTAGAAAGGTCAACAACATACTCAATAGTTTTAATTTAATTATCAGTTATAAATATATTTCAATGAATACTATAATAAAGTAATATTTAATTTTTACCATAAATAACGTACTCTTAACCATTTCTTTCATTAGCTCTAATTAATAACCTTGGCTTACCTAGGCTGCACCAGGAATGGTTCATAAGCAATCACAGTGGCAAGCCTTGCACGCTAGTCATGCATCAGTGTCCATCTACTTGAAAACATTTTAATTCTCAACAAAAAATATTCTGAAATTGCCTACCATATTTATCCATTATGGAAAGTGTTATTAAAATAAAGAATGTTACTATCAATACAAATTTATTGTTTCATTCAAAAACAGTTTGAGTGACACTCGGTGGCGGCGATACGGGGGTGGGTGGTTGGGCTAGTAGGGGCTAGAGCCCCCCTGTCAGGTCGCCGCCACTGCATAAACTGCCACCATATCACTACGATAAGCACCCAGCAGTACTGACAAACACCCAGTCCTTCACATGTATAATTCTAATCGGGCATGACCACTGTACCAGTAAAATACCCAAACCTCTCTAGCATGCGCAATAGTTTAAAGGTCAGTACAAATTTTGATAAATCCAGATATTAAGAATCCTTTTAATTACGAACGTTAGGCCCATGGTTTACGTAACTGAGGGTATTTACTGTACATTATGTATTGGATTTTTTGCAGAGATAAGGAGAGTTTCTCATCACCAATTCTACGCAACATTGGGTACCTTATCAGATATCATTTTGGATCTGTTGCTTTTGGATCATTTATCATCACCTTGGTTAAGATTCCCAGAGCTATTTTAATGTACCTGCAGAAAAAGTAAGTCACATAAGAAGTAATTAATAAATGTTGTCTTTTATAATGAATATATTCCCTCATCTGGGTTTTGAGGGCGCTGAGAATAAATATACTCAACCAGGCCCGTACCAAAGATTTCGGATGGGGATGTGTGTTTGGCGGAAATCTGGACCTCACTTGCCATTTTTGACTTGACAAGCAAAAAAAAAAAACGTCATTTGCCCCACATTGTCGCGATTTCACGCGCCTTCAACATGCTGTGCGTCCATTTCTGCCTTTTGTGTGTGGGGGTTTTCATCTTTTGTCACTAGAAAAGTGGACCGTTTTTCCTGCATCAAAAACACCTCAGAATTCTCTTGTGTCCACCTCAGATTACTTTACTATCTACAGTATGGTTGGTAAAATGCTAACTCTGTTATTTTCTTGGTAACTAGGCAAGAGAAATAAACATAATTTCATACTCTATTGATTGGGGTGTAAATAATTAACATTTTTAGTCACCAAAGTGATTAAAATGTTATAGTGCCCTCTGTTTAGTCTGGTACATGCGTTTGATTTAAAAATATGTATTGATACTGTATGCTTTAAATGTACTGCACAGTGTATTTATGGAAATTGTTTGAAAAAAACATTTCTTAATAACTTTAAATGCAAAACTGAAGATCAGTTTCAACTGATCAAAATAAGTGTTCATGCAACAAGGTACAAAAAAAATTCTCTTTCACTATTTTAGGATGAAAGGATCTGAGAGTGAAGTATTGAAGTTTATGTTAAAGTGTCTGTCATGCTGCCTGTGGTGTTTGGAGAAGTTCTTGAAGTTTCTGAATGCCAATGCTTATACGGTTGTTGGTAAGCTGTTAAGAATATTAAAGGCCTATTCTTTGTACAATTACTTGTCTCAAAATTTTAAATTTGCTTATTTTTTAATGTTATTAAGATTTTTAAATAATACCCTCCTAGATATGATTGACAGTATAAAAAACGTTATCAAAAATTTTGTCGAAATCTAGGCTAATAGAGTTCAACTATTTTCAATTTGTTATACGCAAATGAAATACAATGTACAGGCCCCTAACCAGGTATCCCTAAAGGGGGTTTGCCTAAGGGCACAGCTGGGGTCAAGGGGGAAATCCCCCTGTGGGGGCTGGGGGACGGAGCCGATCTATACTGTAATAGTGTGTATTTTGCATATTAGTTATAATATAGGAATGGTATGAGTGCAGTAATACTGACTACAAATGCGAAAATAGGAAAAAGGGTTCAATATTTTATTATTGGTAGGGTGGAGGTTCGTTTTTCAAAGGGGTTCACTAAAAAGGGAGGTTCGTAGAAATCCTCCTGGCTATGGGCCTGATGTATGTAGGTGCACATGTTCCTCATTTTGAAAATTACAATTTTCAAACAAATGATAGATTTTGTATTGGGCTTTGTTGTTCGTCCTTCATCTCATTTGGTAAAAGGTAATGCTGTTGCAGATAGTATATTGGTGATTGCTCATATTCAGACGATTGTTGAACATTTCTTTTTTGCAGCTCAATTTTTTTGGATACAATTGTGCCACATTAGATGGTTTGCTGCCAAAGTTTTCCATGTTGATATTTGAATTAATAGTTTATTGGACAAATGCTTTTGTAGTAGTGGCACACGACAATAGGAATATGTGTTAAAAAATTTAAAACACTTCAAAAGATCAGTTAAAAATCAGCAAAATCAAATGTGATTTTTGCACCCTCCCAAAATAGTCAATACTCTTTGATAGATCAGTAGTAGTCTTCAGATCATGAAAGTGTTTTCAGAGGCAATCGCAATGGAAAAGAAAATGATCAATATTTTCAATCTGATCTTACTTACACAATTGAAAAAAACTGATTTATCAGTTGAGATCATTTAAATTTTCTACCTTCTAGGTAGAGTTCTTTTAAGCGAAAGACACATGTTTATTTCTCAACATATAATACATACACATATTTTGAAAAATGCATGTAATTATACTTTTTCGTTGGATAAAATACTACTGTAGATATAATTTGTTTTGCCCAAATCTGACATGTAAATATACCGAATACGCAGTACAGTGAGAATACACGTCAAACAATTTGAAAGTTCTCGGGTGGAACTCGAACCCACAATCTCAAGGTAACCAGCCTGTGCCTTCGCGATAAGCTTATGATTGGTCCGAGGAATTGATACACGAGATCAACCCTTTGTTCTGAAAACCGAACTGTCCGGATGTACTCTATTCCCATAAATTTTTTGTTTTATTCTATTCTGTTCTATTCTTCCAACAGCAATCGAGGGAAAGCACTTCTGTCATTCAGCTAAAAGAGTAAGTAAATTTAGAGAAATTCAAACAAATATGTTATTTAGTATGGCATCTGGAAGATTTTTTGGCAGTTTTGGGTGTACAACATAATAGCAGTAACATTGATTACATATAGTCTATAATGGTAATTACAGGGACTTTAAATTAGAACCTTTAAAATACTCAGTGGCTATTGTTACACCAGTCGTAATCGCAATCCTGTAGGCTATTCTTACGCCACTACAAAACGCATGCGCAGTAGGTTTATTTTGGACATTGCTGAATTCACAAAACAATCGTGACTGTGTAGGCTAGGCCTAGGCTCACGCGGTGCAATCGCAAATGGTCAGTTTCAGCAGTTTCGGGCGTGGAAATCCATAACCAAATTGGTTTGGGGAAAATAATAAAAGGCATCTAAATCAGTGTTGGCATGACTTGAAATTTCTCTCCTTTTGAAAATGTGTTGCCCATTTCGAGTGCCATACCATTGGATTTGTAACTGCTTTTAAGCAGGAACACAGGGTGATCGGTAGCAAGCTGACGTTTGAATATCCACAAACAGCAGCTTGAGGCCCACTGCAAACTAATGAGAGCCAAAATAATGGCCAAATTGACATAGCTACGGTAGTGTAAATGATACTTTTATCGTGTAAATTGTTTTCACAATCCACCCTTGTTATGGATGGCCATGCCAGAAACCGCCGAAACTGACCATTTGCGATTGCGCCACATGAGCCTAGGCCTGCCTACACGTTGGCGATTGTTTTTCGAGTTTGCCAATGTCCAAAATAAACCTAAAGTGCGCATGCGTTTTAGAATGGTGTAAGAATAGCCTACAGGATTGAGATTAGGACTGGTGTAACAATAGCCACTGCGTTAAAAATATGAGAAAACGCCTAACCTAAAATTGAGGACCTATCTGATTAACTAAAACCATAACTGAAGCCATTTATTTTTCATGATGACATTATAAATGATGAAATTTTAGTTCAGTTTTGACTTTTTAAAATGTTTTTCTTTCTGTAAAAGAAGTTGAATCTAATAAACCTAATCCAACAGTATTTTTAGTAAATCAGTTTCCAATCCACCATATATCATTCTATTCCTCTTTCTGAAACTTGGCATTTCATGAAGCAGCCTATTATTAGGAACTATATGTGTGTATTGCATGGTGACACTGTCTCTCCTTGCATCATAAAACGCCTATTAATTTAACCTTATAAAATGATATAAACCAATTGTAAGGTGTCGTGACGGAATGAGTCGTGTTGTACGGCAGGTGATTTTGAGATATCAACAAAAATAGAGTAGAATGTCATAATTTTACGAAAGTGAGATTTCAGTTTTGTTATGTTTAATACTTAAATTTTATAATTACAAATTATTCCTGTTTATGTTTATTTACAATAGACATGTTTTGAACTATATTTTGTAAAAGTTATTTTTCAAAATGAATTGAAAAACATACAGGAAGTCAACAGTTGTTTATCTTTAAAATCGATTTTCTCTAAAGTGTGTTTTCAAACATGTATTATTTTAAAATGATGTTTCTCTGGGTATACTCAAGCTATCAACTTCATTTAAAAACCAGTTTAAAGCTTATAAGATAAGATAATATTTATTGGTCCAAAATGCATTAGGATACAGTTTGTCCAAATATATCAGTAACTCAATTTTGAATTTTTGTACAACACTACTCATTTTGTGGTGACACCTCACAATTTTTTAAATGCATCCCATGTGGTCTTTATTATCAAGGACAATAACTATCAAGTGTATTATGTATTTTTTAAGGCCTTCCTGATTCTTGTTTCCAATGCGCTACGTGTTGCTGCAATCAACTGTGTTGGTGATTTTGTCCTCTTTCTGGGTAAACTGGGTGTGGCTGGTTTAACTGCTCTCAGTGGTATATTGATTTTGCAGGTAAGTAACTGAATAATGCACACTAAATTGTTCTTTCCTGTCCAGTGGCAGATTCAGGGACATGTCACTTGATGGCATACAATGATTGTTAAAGGCCATTGCTAGCAAGGTCATTGTCAGTAAAAGTGAAGCTGAAGCTGGATCATGGTAGATTGCTGCTTCCAGCCCGATCAGGCAAGTATGATGTGCTGATTTATATCATGTGAAAAACATACCATGCCAATGATTAGGGTAATAATGTGGTGAGAGCTTCAAGGCATTGTGTAGTGCACTATATAAATGCCAAGAAGGGAGGTATGTCAGGAGCCATCCTGTTGTTGCATGATACAAATATGTGGAGAATATAACATCATTTTTAGTTCCTATGCATAGGGACTATTGAAGTCGTCTGATATGTGTGTATGTATGTGGTCAAAACTTTGCCGACATTTTGTTTTTTTGTCAAAAGCGATAGATATCCAACTGCCATGTCATTGTTCAGTAGCCCGTATTAGAGAACTCAAGCATAAACACTTCCGGTCATTGGTTACTTATAATATATAGCGCCATCTATCGTTCTATAACGATGGACTCGACTGGCCTTTCTGCAGCTGCAGAGAGGTGTCTTTGTCCAACGCAGGGATGTGATTATGCAGGGCGGAGGTGGGCGGGGCCGCCCACCCTAAAAATCTTATTTTAAGACCTTCCACCCAGCCTAATTTCTACCTGTTTCTACCTGCCACCCACCCTATGCCTCTGAAAAGGTACAAATACTGTTTTTAGTTATCATGCCACCCACCCTTACATTGTTGCTGGCCCACTCTTGGATTTTTCTAGCTACATTCCTGCCAACGGAAATGCGAGAGATGAAGCAAAGAGTTGTATAGGCTCTCGAACAGACATTACGTATGTGAGACCTAAACGTTAGATTTGACGAAATTATAATACCGAGTGCCTTAGCCTCATGAACTATCGTTTAATTGTAAGTCATAAATAAAATAATTTGGTATAGGAATGTTTGCCCGAGAGCCCATAAAAAGGCGCAATATTTTACATTTGGTCGCGTTCAAGGGTAGTCCATTTACCATGCACCAATTTGCAAAGTGATAAGGTTGGATTGAAAGGAAACCATATAAGGGGTCCCATTTATAGGGAGTGACAAGGAAGTGTCATCGGCAAACTGATCGACTTGACAAGAAAGGTGTTTGCTAATGCCAGAGATGTATACCAGAAATAAAACAGGGCCAATGACACTTCCCTGAGAACTCCACTAGGAATGGAACTCAAGCGCGATTCAGAACCCTCACAAACTACTTTAAAAGTTCTGTTACTTGAAATGATTTTATGCACTTTAGAGAGGTTCCACGTATATCAGCATTGTGTAATTTAATTAGTAATCTACTGTGAATTACCTTGTCAAAAGCACAAGAAGACTCCAACAAAGCAACATCAATGAATTTACAAGAGCATCTATCAAATTGCTTAGTCCAACGATGGTATACATTAGGCAACAGTAATCCTATGTTATGTTCCTTCTGATAACCATACTAAGAGATCGGTTGGTTGTTAGTGGCATAAAATTTTCTACATATTTTTAGCCTAATACTGTATGCCAATGAAGGCAGTAAGACAAACTGACTGTGGTGGGTGACAGGCAAGGTCACAAAATAGTCCCAATTAAAATGCTTCCAAAACCTGTTTTACGACTTGTATTCAATAACACAATAATAAATGATTCTTCTATTAGTAGTTTTGTTAATGAAATCTGTATATTTCTGTGTAAAATAATTGTATTCCAATGAATTCTGGTATATTCTAAAGTCAACGTTTGTTATTGTAAAAGACACTTGTAGCGCTAGTGTTGGGCCAGGTTTGAACAGATTTTCTAGCAGATTTTCTTTAAATTTTTGAGAGCATTTGTGAGGTGTCACCACAAAATAAGTTGATTTGTACAAAAAATCAAAATTGAGTTATTGTTATATTCTGATAGAAGATATTATAAGCTTTAATTTTGTTTTTGAATTAAGTTCATAGGTGGATTATAACCAGAGAAAAGTAATTTTGAAATGTACACACCTGAAAACTCACTTTGGAAAAAATGGACTTTAAAGATAATCAACTGTTAGACTTCCTGCCTGTTTTTCCATTGATTTTGAAAAACAACCTTTTTAAAAATGTGATTTCAAAACTTGTTTATTGTAAATAAACATAAACAGGATGTTTGTAATTATAAAATTTAAGTAATATACTTCCCGAAACAACAAAAATCTCATTTTTATAAAATTATGACTTTCTACTTATTTTTGTCAATATCTCAAAATGACTCATTTTGTCACAACAACTCACATTTTTCTATGAAGGGATACAAAGATTGGGCTAAGTTAGCATACAAATAAAGGAATTTTAGCATGTTTTCTTGCAGTGAGTGACTAAAGGGGTCTTTTAGGTTAAGAGGTAGGTAGGTACCAGTAGTTGGCCCTGATTAACACGGTGATGTAGGCATATAAATGACTTTATTTTCATATTACATTAAGGTCTCACCACAAAATGAGTGACATCGTAGGTGAGATCAAATTGAGATAATCACCAAAATAGGTCTGAAGTCAAATTTTTGAGAAATTTAGTTTTAATCAATACCATGGTACTTATATTTCATTATAATGTACTTTTTAGGTTACTTTTACGTTAGTTTTGCAGGAAAGTGTCCTTCATGCAGATATTCTGAGATTTGTAGTCTTTTAATTGTTTATATTTAGATTTCTTTGTTTGTGATTTTATCATACATAAAAATTTCAAATGATCATATCTTGGGATCTACTTATGCAATGAATGTCATTTAAAGTGTAGTTTGCAGCTTATATTGTGCTCTATTAGAAAGTAACAATAACTCAATTTTGGATTTTCCTACCATGAGACTCATTTTTTGGTGAGACCTCACATTTTGTCTGTATTTTATTTATGAATATTTGTGTGTATATGTATATTTGTATATATTTATATATTGTTTATATATCTTTCTGATTTTTTTTACAACTCTTTATATTATATTTTCTTGAATACAGTATTTATTTATGGAGTGTCCCTAAAAAACACCCTAATAAAATTTTGTTAAAATAAATCAATACATGTTGGAATTGAGGCATCTTGGTGTAAGAGTGCTGCGAGGCAGTTTATATTCAACATTTTTACGCAAGGACGGCCCAGCAGCTATATTTTATCCCAAGGAAAGCAATTATCATGTTATCTTTAATATGTTGACATATAGACAACTTGAGTAAGGTAAAATGATACATATAATAAAAATCACAGTCCAACTACAAAGGGCGAGGTGTAGGTAAAGACTACAAGGCAGGTTCACTTTATTGATTGCCTGACCTGTGGTACTGATACAAATAATGTTTTGATGTAATTTGTCTTTTTGCTGATTAACCATTTCCTCATAGGGTATCGATGATCTCAACTATTTTGCCGTGCCTCTCTTGGCCGCAGCAATATTTGCTTTCCTCATTGCGTGTGCATTCTTTTCCATTTATGAGGTAGGTGGTAGATCAATGGGTGTTGGATAGCACGCATTTGTACTGGCACTTCTCGACATTATTACCACTATCAAAGCATGGATTCTTTGTGTTAATGTTTTGTTGGAAAAGATAAAAGGATGAGTGTAGTTGATTTGTATTTTCAATCATTCAATTAAATAAAATATATAATGGAATACAGATGTTATTAAATGTATTATGACATTTAATTCGGTTTTTTTATGTTTAGTAATGCAGCTTGTTGTTAAACCTGCACTTTGTGGCAGAAGTGTAACATTTTCAGTGTTTAGTGTGTGGGATGTATGGAAATTTTTTTTATTTTTTAAGTTCCCCAAAAAGAAGTCAAATTTCAGTTGAGGTCAACTATTGGTCATGGAGTGTTGGTTTTGGTGTCAAACTGTTCAAATATTAACATTTCTATGTGGTCTAATAAAATGCGAGGATTGACCTTTGACCTTGCATACAAAAATATTTTGAACAGTGACGCCAAAACCAACAGTCTGCAATCAGCATTTGCTGAGATAAAGATTGTTAAATGCAAAATAGGTCAACCTTATTTCCGGTAATTTTTGGTAAAAATATTTTTATTAGATGAACAGGTCGATACCAAAACAAACAATAGTAGTTGGCAGGATTGTAAATTTTTAATAACATTACATGAAATACAGGTTAAAGGTCATTAACTTAATTTTCTTTATTTTAGGACAAAATGTTCCATTAGACCACAAAGAAATGTGAATATTTTGAACAGTATGACACCAAAACCAAAAATCTGCTGCCAGTAGTTTCCACGATATGGAAAGTTGACCTCAACCTTGGTTCACTCTAACCCATTTTTCTAATTTGCACACCCCATAGACCAATGCTGATAACTCATGCTTCTGCACAAAGTGCATGGTTTGGCCCTATTTTTGTCAAAGCTGCCCCAAAAGTTGTATTAATGATTGAAAGTACATCAAACTTGCAATATATTTAGCCTACACCTGATCTAATAATCTTTTGCACATAACTTTTGATGCATTTATATATGGTAGTCACATAGAATAGTGTGTTATTAATAGAGCACGTTGAGTGTGTTATTTTTTATTTTCTATAGAGTATTGGGGAATTTTCGAGTATCACATATTCTCGTTTAGCTGTGCCATTATTAATCGGCGCTGTCTTTGCATATCTTATAACAAGTGCATTCATTAGCATATATGAGGTGGGTATATACAAGGATCTACATCTGTGTTGTAAATTGACCGATCCTGAGATACAGGTCAAATCCATGGAAATAATTTGTTAAATAGAAAATAATTCCTCAGTTGTTGGAAATTGATGTTTATGCATGCTACTTTTATGAAATATTTTATATCGTTGCATGTAAATCATCAGATGAAGATAAATATTTTGTTTGGATATTTAGTAGGCAAGTAAAAGGGTAATAACAAAAATAAAAATTCTGTGAAAAATGTCCATTTTATACAATAGGTTAAAATGCCAAAGTAACAAAATTGGTCTATTCTGTCTGTTGTATACCCCCCTTTTATAACATCCAAGGTTGCAAAAAAATAAACTAAATCGCCACAGTTGTTTGGATGTGGAGTGGACTTCATTAGCAACTAATAAGCAATAATAAATATTTAATATGTCAAGTTTACATTTTAACACATTAACACCTCATTGGGCCACATTTAATTGATTGTAATATACCACTATATACAGTTGTTTATATAAAACTAACCCAACCAAAAAAATTGCTTGAATTAACATTATTTTGCATTAACCTAGTGTGCACTTTAACATATGGCATTTTTCGTATTGTACGGTGCTAAAATGTTGTAAATTATATTTTATTGTTGAATGAAATTTTGTGTGATATTTAGACGTAGATTTTTAGACCTGATCAATGCATATAATTATATAATAATATAATTAGCTTTGAAATCAACTTGCTTTTTTTAGAAATACTATAAATAAGGCATAAAAATTTTGATGCCCAATGTAGCTGACTAAAAATTTTGAAAATAAGGGTCTGCCTTTTAAATTTTCTTTTCATATTTACCAATTCTTTGGCTAAATACAAAATTATCTAGGAACACCAATGCTGTGGGTAACAATAGCTGGATCTCAAATGAGATGCAGTATATTATATACATATCTTGCCTGTTTGAGGTCTTGCCTAGCTGATTAATCTACAATGAGAAGCATATCAAATTAATCTCTGTTCACATGCGTACAAGAGGAATTGTGTTGTCACGATGTACGATGGAGTTTGAAAAGAGTTGTATTCTAATCGAACTTGAACTCACCACAGAGGCCCAGTGGCTGAGTGGTATATGCATCTGCATATCAAGCAGAATACTTGGGTTGAGGTGACTTCTTTTCACTCTCAGCAGATTTTCTCATTGTTAATGTTTCTATATACAGTATAAATATCCAAGGTATATCTACTTAAACCATTTCTGATTATAAACAATTATAAAAAGTATCTCATTTGAAGACCTACAATGAGAAGTGTAATGTTGATTACTGTAGTATTTTTTAGGGTCAAGACATCTCGTAAAAATAATTGCAAATATTTACAATGTTTATACAGTACCTTAAAACTAGTAAACAATTTATTTTTAGATGACTGTGGACAGTCTGTTGATTTGTTTCTGTGAGGATACCAGAGTTAATGATGGCTCGCCTGAGAAGCCATACTTCATGGAGAAGGGCTTGATGGTAAGTTTTACCCTTTGAAAAAGATAACTCTGTTAACATGGTAGATAATGGTAGTGACAAGGTAGATATAGGTAGTTAATAGGGTTATAAAAACTACAATCTACCAACCTTGCTATATGCCACATACACACATCCTTATCCCATTATAACCAAAACTCTTAAATCTCTTAATTAATACAAGGTCTGCTCCCCTCTAAATGAAGACTACCAAGGATGATCAACAAAGCTCTACCAGTGTATAGGAAAATACAGCTATTAATGAACCTTCAGACTAATTAGAACTGACACGATTACAATCAATTAAAATTATCAATAACATAAACAGATATACTACCTAGTTACTAGGTAGTTCTCTGTGATGCTAGGTAGATCTTCCTAGTAATTTAACATGCTAGATCCACCTTGTTGGAGGGTGTTATTTTTTCCAAAGGGTAATATGCTACAATAATGCATTTTCAACTCAATACATACATCTTGGTGTTAAATTAAGAGCACAATTAAATAATTTATTCTGAATTGAATTTTATGTAAATTATTTTATATTTGACGTCCTAATTCTCAGTGTTGAAGGTTTCACAAAACAAGGTATAAGAAAAGTCTCAAATTGAAGGTCTTGTAAAGAATATATAACCAACAATACTTGATTTGGCTCTTCAAAATAAGTATTGATTCTTAAAACATGTTAACCTTTATGTTAATGGATGATGTCATAATTTATACAGAAGTAAAAGGTGTTGTATTAATAATTACAGTGATTTCCAGATTGAATGTTTTCAGGAGTGCGTTAGTAATGTGAAGCAAACCTAATAACTAATAACCAATAAGATTTTAAATGAAATTCTCTGATTATAGTCCAATTTTTCTTAAAACAATACATTTGTATATTACTGTATGTGATAATATATGGCTATAAATGTTTAATGTTTAAATGCTATGTGAATCCTATTAATATTATGTTGTGTATACTTTATTAACTATTATGTGTTTGCTTCCATGTTTGTCAGCGCTTTGTGAATGTAAGTTGTAATGCGGTACCTGTGCGGTAATAGGAAATACAGTATTAGCACTCACCATTTAATTTTGTTTTTTTAAATTAATGTTTTCTTTATTTTGAAATATGATATATTTCACACTTAAAACTTACATATCTGTATATATGCTTGTAATGGAATTAACTGTTCTGCTAACTTTTGTTTTTTTTTTATACGTGGGGTGGTATTAATTCTTTGAACCTTGCTGTCTCTAATGTTCAACTAAAAGTTTTAAATACAATGCAAAGCTTCCCCAATTAAACTATTGAGGCATACAAACCTCTATCTTATTATTTGACATTCATTTACTACCATAATACTTTGAATTTGATTTTATAATTTGCAAAGCATATTCTTATTTATTTAAAAACATTCATTTCATAATAGTTGAGGAGATAGGAGGGATTTACATGCAACTTCTAGCAAACTATTTTTATATGGATTTTTTGGTTCCTTGTATCAGTACAAATCAATTTGTGACTGTTCGCCAAAATTAAATTAGGATGTTTGACCAGTACAAGGGTCAAAAGGTCAAACACATTCTTTACACATGATATGATGGTCAAACCATGGTCATGATTCTGATTATTTAACCAAATTTGGTCAAAAATGGTAATTTTTGGCCAAATTGGCCATCAAAAATTTTTGTAAAAACATGGTCACCAACAGTTCTGATTTTTTTTAATTTGGCCAAAAGGGTTCTTTTTTACCAAAAAGTGGCCGAAATAACCAAAATGTCTTTATTTTTCAATCAGAATAATTTTTTACATACGATAAGCTTGTAAAATCTTGGTCACCAAAAATTCTGATTAAATACATTTATTTCCTGGAGTATAAGTATAGTGAAACAGTTATCCAAAAATTACCTGAAGTATGTTTTTGATCTTTAACCCATTATTTGACCATGTCCAGGGGCGGATCCGGGTGGGCGTGGTTGCCCGTTTTATTCAAAATTGTGAAAAAAAAAATGTTGGTTTCAAAAGGGCCAGGTACGTTGGGTCAC
>JAOTQE010051061.1:0-14019 GCA_025631205.1 Nesometra sesokonis
CACTGGAAATAAGTTCACTTCGGACTTTCGTGGGTTATCCTTGGTGTTCTACACCGAATAAATCAAATCAAATCAAATATACCATATATTTTGGTGTATAAGTTGCACCTTCAATACGTAATTTTGGTCGCAAAATTTGGTGTGCATCTTATACACTGACGAGATGAAATTCCTAAGGTCAAAAATTGAAACTCTCCACAGATCACACACATTTTAATACTCACAGATAAGATTTTCAAAACATATTCAAGTATTCAAGTGGTGTAAAATTGTTTTTAAAATTAAGATTAAGAATGATTGTTTTAATACAAAACATTATTCTTCAATGTTTTATTGGTCTTTTCAACAACATGGCTGATTGGATAAACAAGGAAGTAAAAATCAACTGTCTGTTATATGCACAGCCGCTGTGTACTGTATGCTTTACCGCAAAGTATATTTTACTGTAAACTGGCCAAATTGTTGTTCGTTAGTGATAATGGCAGCCGTGTTCAGAGTGCAATCACTGATTGCACTGCAGACAGCAACTGCTACTTGGCTTCAAGGCATAGCATTTTGTTTGCACAATGTGGACTTGATCACTCGACCGTGACCATCAGCAAGGGTTGTTTGGGCTGTAATATATACATAACTCTCAACACAGTTCACCACACAAGCGACAATCAAATTTTCATTATTTGCACGTGGGCATGGCCGCTCAATCGCGACCGCAACAGCAGTTGGGGCTGTGGTACTGGTAGGCCTTACCTTTGCTAAGCCTAGGTCAAATAATTGCTTTGGAACTGAATATTACTTGAATTATAGGCCTGTTTAATTGAACGGTCCACACATTCCAGGTATATTTAAAACAATTCTTAATATTAGTAATAGAAATTGAAATGTTGTTGTTGTGAGTTGGTGATGACAGGGATTTCATGCATTGCATGTTTTTAGGTTGAAATTTCATGCCCAAAAGCCTCTCTATTGACAACGACACATTTTACGTTTAAAAAAAAAAATTGTTTTGTAAAAGTGTAGTGTTTAAAATTAATAAATACTTTGATCTATTTAAGAAAATTTGAGCTGAAAATAGATGCGTCTTATACAAAGTACATAAAAAAATTACAAATTTTTATGTCTACATTGCGTCTTATACAAAGGTGCAACTTATACACTGAAATATATGAATAAGCATTTTAAAAATTGTTTAAACTGTCTTACCCGCATCTGTGAACATAATCTTCATAGTGATTAGGGCAATCATAGTTAACAACTAGAATTAAATGTTTCACATCTAGACCTCTAGCAGCCACTGACGTCGCCACCATTAACCTTACATTACCTGCTTTAAAATCCTACAATATAACAAATATAATTTTAAACAGAGAAATATAACTAAATTATAACCAGCATTATATAAAATATAAGCAGACACCCTTGGGTCCATGGAAAGTGCCCACTTACAGTATGCGAGATGGCTGTTTACGAGAATGTCGGCCAATAAATGACCAAAATTGTAAATCATGCATACATGTCTGACATTTCAGGGCTTTCTCATCACCAAGAGCCTCTCAAATTGTTTTGCTTCACATTCTATTTTTTTTTTATATATATTTTTTAGGATCAGTTGGTTCAGTAGTATAATTTTCAGGCATTACAGAATAAGGATTTTGTACAGAAATTTGTATTCTTTGTCCAAAGAAATCACAAATTATCATACAAACTCCAGATTTTTAGTCAAATACTGTCTGCAGCCGCTGACAGGAGGTGGCCGCTTACAAGAGGTACCAAATTCTTAGAATGAAGAACAAACAGGCTTCTGAATGAGTGGGCATTATGGGAGGTGTTCGCTTGTACCATGATAAAAAATATCAATCGAGAAAATTAAGATGGTCACAAGATTAGAATGATCAGCAATCAAAATGTAGCAAAAAATCCCACAAATCCTATACTGTATTTGAACATAAAAACCATTTATTTAAGTTTCAATTAAAAGTGTTTAACTTTGTACATATCAAAGTAGTTATAGTTTATATAATGAACAACATTTGACTCGATCTCTACAAGGAACCAAACACCTAACAAAATGGATACTTCAGAGTTTGGTCAGTTTATGCAGCGATTTATTCAACTAGTTAGAAAGCATGTTGATATTTTGTTACACATTTATATAGCTAAATATTTAAGTATAAAGCTGTTGGAATAATCTAAACAAATACATCAAAGAAACTGTTGTTAATTGAAATGATTTTCCTACTACAACAAATAATTAAACTAAAGCATTGTGGAATAATCCTCCAGTTAATTGATAATATATAAAATTGAAAATTATGAAATATTACTTATCATAGATACAGCATTTCAGTTAAAATCTTACACAGGGAATAGGTGGGTTTTCAATAAAAGGTTTAAAATCAACTAGTTTGTCAGATTCATGAATAAAGACTGGAAAATTATTCCACAATTTTGGTCGAAGAGCACTAAAAATGTTGTCACCATATACCTGTATAATTGAGTCACGGTCATACTGGTCAATACCACCATGAAGTGAAACACATGAATATGAGGATTTCATGAGATCCTTCAACAGCCTGTCTGCTGACTCCTGCCTCTCTACAAATACTAGTACACTGCCCTTCTCCTGGTAGATCCCAAGTAGTTCTAACAGCTTCAGAAACTTTTGATCTTCTTCCTCAAGTATAATCTGTAAAAACAATTACAAATTAGAATGAGAAAAAAATTGTGCACAGGTGTGAGGCAAACTCATTTACCAAATAAGTCACAAGACAGCATGTTTATTGTCGGTCAACAATGGCAGGCTATGAATCTCAACAAACGTTGATTTTTTTTTAAACTGAACAATAAACAATCATTGTACTTGCATTAAAAGAATGCAATCCATAGTGGTTTTACTCTAAAATAGCAATACAGGAAATATCCAAAATATGTTCGGAATCGACAAAGGTCCAAGAAAAAATAGTAGGGTTTGGGATAGCTTGTATGGTCTGCTTGTTAGGCCTACTAGCCTAAGCTGGTGCACCTACTGAATATCGGAGGAGTTTTAAAGGCCAATCTTTCTCACTCTAGAGGTCGCAGTTACCTTTATTCATCAAAGTGACGTCACTTTTATGGTGTCACTTTGTAATATAGTATACTACTTCGGGAAGTGATGTCACTGACAATTGTGGTGAGCAACAAGTCGGTGCTCTGTTACATGACATGCAGTGCACTTACGGGAAAATAGTACCCATTTTTGGAAATTAATAGGGCATTTGTTTACAAATTCTCAAGATGGTAGCCTCCAGCAGTACAACCTCTACTAGGTGTTTCCATCAGATAACTGATGACAATTAATGTGGGATTGCATTGGATTTAATTAAGAGGAAAGCCATTCATCTTTAAAAAAAGAAAAAAAAATCACGAATTTAAAACAAATATATGTTGCTTAATTTTTAGTTTCTGGTTAAAACAATGGGCCTTGTTGCCTCCAAATAGTACTATACACGTCGGAGCTGTAACCTAATTTTTAACAAGAAACTATCATAGCAAGATATATTATCTTTACATGATAGTACTTTTTCCCCTGGAATTTGTCAGCCTACTAATAATTCTCACATCACATGAATGAAGGTTGCAATTATCACCTGCTTTTTAACCAATCAGATACCGGTAATCTATGTATTATGTGGTACTGTGTATACTGTGTATAAATAATAACTATATCATCTGTTTGAATGATAGTGGCTTGGCCACTATTCCTTTATACTCAATATATTTTTATACTATACCCTATGTACTGTTTTTGCAAAAATGATTAATATAAACTGAATAATTTGTTGAATTAGATACTACCTTTAATAAAACTCTAATTACATACCAAATGTTGTTCAACATCAGAACAGACAATACTTCGGCCTCCAACCTGTACTTCAACTGGTTTGGTTAGAATCCTTCTAGCAAGTGCCTCCATCTGACGTGGGAATGTTGCTGAGAACAGAACTGTTTGACGGTCAGGACGAATGTTGTCTACTATTTTCATTACCTGTAGCAAAATTTAAATATATTATCAACGATTTAAAAAACTTCATGCTTTCAATAATGAAGTATTTTATTGCCACCCTTCAGAACATTAGCGGCCATAAATCTGAAAATCATATGTGAATGTAAGACTTAGCATAGCTTACATTAATCATAGTTTAGAAAGAACAGCAGAAAGTTATTGTTTAATGAAATTACGACCATGGCTTGTCTGTTATTTGGCTACCTCATCATCACCAGTCAACAAAGACTTCCAGATCCAACTAATTTCTTGGATTTCTTTTTTGTAGATCTACTAGACTTGAGACCTCCACCTGTTCCTAAAATGATTGATCTAATTAACAAATAACATTAGCCTCTCTTTTCTTCATTTGATTGAGGCTCTAGATTTGATTGACTTGGTAGTTTTCTTTATATTTTCATTTCTTGACTTTATTATTATTGATTATAGAATAGAAAAGCTCATCAAAGTATGTAACAACTTAAAAATTGCATAGATATTATTATTATAAATAGATAATTATTTGTAAATAGTAACCTTCCATTTTGCATGGTTTTTTAGTAGATTGTATTTTTTATAGGTCATATATAAAATTTTACTACAACCAAATTTTGTATACTTATACTTGTTAGGCTGTCTCCAGATTACTAAATTTCCTTTGACAAAACAACTTTCACAAACTCATATATATGTTAAGGACATGTCTATATATGTCATAGTGTGATGTATATTTGTATTTATTAAAGTAAAGTACTTTAAAGTAAGTAAACTTGATAGTGTGGATTGAGTTTGGGCAGTTTATTGACTTCCATTTTTATGTGTATTATTAAATAAAGTTACCTGAGGTTCAAAACCCATATCAAACATCCTATCAGCTTCATCTAGGACAAGATATGTACATCGTCTTAGATTTGTTACTCGACCTAAAATAAACAAAAAATTAACCACCGTTGTAAAATATAAAGCAGAAAATGGAAATAAATGAAAGTGATCAATACCTACACACAAATTTTATTGTGATGCCTCACATAAACACAATATATATTAAAATATGGTTATATATTTATATAATATTGTATGCCTTTGTGGGCGAACTGACAAATTCCGTAGCCTAAGCAGATCATGATTGGATCATTTTTCAGCGAATATAATCAACTAATTGATTTTGCAGTGAATTACATCATGAAAAGCATGTGGTTTCAAGTTTCACAAATGAAATATGTGATAGCCTCACTTTAAACATAGGCCACACTTGACTGTTTAAAATTCCATAATCATGTTACAACAATTTGTTCAACGTTATTTTTATGCTGCTGTGACCAATATTTAACAGATATTGATTGTGCTGTTGAAAAAACCGGTTCATATTGAATTATACATTATATATTTCTTTTTAAAGCATTATTGGAAAGTATTGACTTTAAGAGTGTTTGGTAAATCCAAAAACTGCCTTTGGCCCTAACATGGCTTTAGACAATTATTTTATTCATTAAAAGACAATTCTACAAGAAAACATCAACAATATTTGCCTTAGAAAGTGGAAACCAAAACAAAAAGCAACCAAAATGATTTTAGACAATGAAACATTTTATATAATAAGTCAACAATGATTGATCTGTCAGATTCAGATGAATCTTTACCAGCAGTAATTAGACCAGCAGAAATTAATGTGTACTCTTTTGTTAGATTGACCAACTTACCATTATTTGCAGCTAACATATCAATCATTCTACCTGGTGTGCAGACAATGATTTCAGTTCCTCGTTTGAGCTCAGCAATCTGTTCACTAATTCCTGTACCACCATAAACACAGACAACTTTCAAGCCATGTGAACGTGTAAACTTCTTACATTCTTTGTAAATCTGCATTGCAAGCTCTCGGGTTGGTGTTAAAATCATGGCTGTAAAATTAAAGAGTATTCATTAAAACAAGATAATAAATCTAAGAAACGCAAATTCTTGCTATATCCTGTTTAAATTTCTAAAGCCTGTCTTTGCATCAATCATAAATCCTAAAAACGTAGGTTTGAAGTGGCATTTTTTAACCAAAATGTGTTAAATTTTAACATTTTTGTTAAAATCTGTAGGTCCTTGCTAATTTACAAAGATACAGTTTTTGTGCCTCAAAATAAAATACAAAATTGTGTTTATTTTTTAAAATATTTTGAGACATTATAAGTTGAGAAGAAATCTTTTTTCTAGTGTTTTATCTGCAATAAATTTCAATTTTTAATTCAGTAATCCCCATACAGCTCTCAACTGTCTGCAACTCCTACTGTTTTTTGCTGTATGTCTGTTCTGTATATATGTATTTTTTTGTGTGTAATAAATACAAATTCATGCTATAGTATTTTAAAATTCATTTATGAACTGTATGCATGTATTTTGATTTTTAACAGGATAACAGGCATAAGCTGTACAAACTGTATTGTAGTTTGGTGGTGAACTTGCTTTCCTTGAATCCCAAAGTGGTTTGGCTGGATTGCCAAGAGTGCCAAAATATGTAATTTGGGAGAATTTTACTTATCCTATAAAACATGAAACAAAAAGATAAACCAAAATGTTGCTGTCAGAAGGACAGACAGACAGATAGATGGCATTTGCAAATTCATAAGCTGGATTTTACTTCACAATCCGACCAATAAAATTTATAATTGGCTCAAGTGTTTTTGTACAAATGACTTATTTGTAAAGCTCACAAATGAAATTCATCAAATTTAATCCTTTATATGACATACAATTTACTTTTATGTTGAATAAGTTTAAATAAATAATTAAATTGAATAAAATTGTTCCTGAATAATACAATATAATAAGTCTATATACTAACAAATTGGTCCTTCATCAGGTTCCAATGGATCCTGGTCTAAAATATGCCTCATCATCGGAATTAAAAATGCCATGGTTTTTCCACTTCCCGTTTTAGCAATTCCTATCAGATCCCTACCAGACATAATGCATGGAATTGCCTGGGCCTGGATTGGTGTCGGCTTCTCATATTTGTTCCTTACAAAATAAAACAAGAGATAATTAATTATTTCAAATTTAAATTCCTAGAAAGAGTCACAACCTTTGCCGAGAAAAGGGATGTCATCAAACTGTTCCAAATTTAGGAATTCAAAATCAATGTAATGACCTCCTTACACTATCAATATTTTAACAATAAAATAGTATTTCTATACAGAAATAAATAAAACAGATATTACTGTTGACTAATCAATGAATTAGCCAAATAAGGTATTACATAATGAGTCTAATTAAAAGACCACATGTCAGGATATTTTTTAACAATTTCAAATTGGTTTACAACAAAATAACCATTGTATATTGTTATACAAATATACATACTTTTTTAAAACATCAAGAATTTTCTTTGAGACTCCACATTGGACCCATTCTTTAATCGGCTTTGGCACATTCTTCCCACGGACTTTAATTGATTCCAACTCTTCACGCATTACCTCAACCTCTGAAATAGAAACATTCAAATTTGCAAAAATGAATACTATAAAATGCTTTATTTAAAGTTAAATTACAGCCCTGAAAATTAAGATGAACTGTCCCTGGCAAAACATAGCTGCTGGAAATAAGATTATCCTTGAGTTATGCCGGTAAATGTGAGGTCTCGCCACAAAATGAGTTGCATCGTAGGTGCGATCAAACTGAGATAATCACCAAAATAGGTCTGAAATCAAATTTTTGAGAAGTTAAGTTTTAATCAATTATGAGTACTATGGTACTTATATTTCATTATAATGTACTTTTTAGGTCAGTTGTCATGCAGGAAAGTGTCCTTCATGCAGATTTTCTGAGATTTATAGTCTTTTAATTGTTTATTTTTAGATTGTTTTCTCAATACGGTGTTTTGATTGTTTTATGGGCAATTTTCTCAAAACCATGTTTTCATACATGCAAACTTCAAATGCTTATATCTTTGGATCTACTTATCCAATGAATGCCATTTAAAGTTTAGATTACAGCTTATATTGTGCCTTATTAGAAGATACCAATAACTCAATTTTGGATTTTCTTACCATGAGACTCATTTTGTGGCTCACAAATATGCCGGCAAATATGCTGTCCCCCACTCTCCCTAAATCTATCTCTGACAACCCCAGTACTTATCAAATAAAGCTGTATCTAACACTGTACTGGATCCAAGCCTATTTTCGTAGGGACTGGCAATTTGTAAAAAACACCAGAATCACATCTGGCTGTATCTAAAGCCTCAGTCACAATACACTTATTTCGGAAAAACTAATTAGCTCTTTAGTTTGACTAAAAAAATGAAAACCTACAAAGCTAGTTTGACCGACCTAGATCAATTTTGGGGACTTTTATTGCTTTATTGGGTAGTGAAGCTTGCATGCAAGCATATTTTGACAGAATGGTATTGTTAGATAGTCATCTTATTATTATTATTAATTTAATGTTCTAGTATAGTGTCTTCTATCAGTTGCCTGCTAAACTGCAACATGAAAGATTTTATGAAAATTTTAAATAATTTATTAAGCCTCATAAGGCCCATTAATCTAATTCCTATGACTTAAATTGCAGGGAAAGAAATAAGTGATGGCGTAGGCAGGGAAAGAAATAAGTGATGGTATAGGCAGGGAATTGTTATGATATTGGCTGGTGTAGGACGAACATGTCATGGTATAAAACAACCCATAGTAAAACTAGTAAAAAGTGCGAATGATGGTAAAATTTACACTTTGAATGTTAACCATGATCTTGTTTCAGTCTTTCCAGAGTCCAGTGTGTACGAAGCTTAACATATATTAAATGGTTTCAAGTTTCTTTTTTGCAGTCAGATTTCTTTACCGAACCTACCTATTGAGTTTAAGGTTTTAAAATTTCTCTTTAAATGAACACTTATACTCTCCCATACTCATTTAATGGTCTAATGTTTTCATCTTTCTATTTTTTACCTACAATTCATTTCTTGTCCTGTTGATTAAATGTTTTGTTTGATATTTTTGTGTTAATTATGGATTTACATAAAGCTTGTGCTTTGTAACTAAATGCACATGATAAATGTCATGTCATAACAACAGGCTTCTACATACCTTCTGCAGTCATCTTGGCCAACTGAGGTACCTCAATGTAGAAGTCTTTACGGAATGGTTGGTATTGGATTGTGCTATGGTCTACTACAGCTAGTTCCTTCTTCTTTTTAAGCTCCAGTGCGTTCTTCATTGTATCTGCTAAACTTGTTTCCTCTTCTTCTGAAGAATACTATATTAAAAAAGGATAATTTAAATACAATAAGTAATTGTTTATTTCCATCAAATGTGATCCATATTCTCAACATCTTCTTGTTATAATCAATAATCACTATTTATATGTATATAGAGAATAATACTGCTTACCTGTATGTCACAACATTAGAAAACAATAGGTGGTGCACTTTGGTTTCATAATTATGGTCATTTTATGCCTGAATGATTCTGTAATATGTTATAGAATAGGCAGTTTGCAATGAGACATTTTGAAAAGGAATAATTTGCCATCAGAATCTATTATTGTATAAAAATGAAATTTTGGTAGCAATAGATGCTTTTTGTAAATCACTATGTAAGAATTTATGGAATCTAGGTTCATTTTTATTATGAGATATACAGAACATACCTTTATATTTTAAGTAAACTTTTGTGCTGTTGTGTAAAGTTAATCATTGTATTCAGAGATTGATTTATCCAGTGTTGCAACACAAACCCGCATATGCTGAATGTGAACATTAGTGGGGTTCTTCTGGTGGAAATCACCCTTATGAATAGAGAAACAGATATTTTATTTGATTCAGCGCAGAGCTCACTAACTACAAGCAGTTTAGCAGACCGAGGCAAATGCCACTCTGCTTTTTTGATATTTTCTACTTGTATAGTTCATTACACTTACTTCCATAGCATCCTGGTCATTTATCATAAGTTCACCTTTATCAAGTTTTTTAGCTGGCTGTGGTATTTGAATCTTTTTGGCCACTCCTGTCACGATGCTTACTTTGCCAATAGGTACCTGAGTAAAAAATGAACAAGTTCTGAGAAATAAGTAGAAATATGACAATCTTAAAGAATGTTATATTATGAAGCAAAACAGAATATGACTTCACATTGGATCATGTGTACTAGAATTATACGGCAATATAATGTAAATAGTGTTTTCTAATATTTCCAATATTATTTGTTACTTGAGTGTTAATTTTATAGGACCATGCTATTGGTGCAGTATGGGCATGTGCATTGTGGTCTGAGGTAAACTGGATTGTTTTTGGGGTATTTTTTTACAATGACTATAAGATTTATAACAAAACAAACCAGATGAGTTTGTGAAACACTATACCCCCAGTGGTGGCGAAATTCAGCAAAGGAAAATCAGATTATAAATTGAGGTCAAAGGTCAAGATCAAAATCACATGATCAAAATGTAGGTCCCCACATGACATGTCTTGTCATAAGGAACACACATGCCAATATCAAAACATTACCTCTGATGATGTAATCGCTATGCCAAAGGTTAAAGTTGACAACAGACAGACGGATGGCTAGACAGACAGACAGATGAACAGGATGAAAAAATATCCCACGGGATGCCCAAGAACAAAAAAATAATATAAATCCTGATCACCTAATAAAATTTGTACTGGAACCAGCAATCTGTGGCACTTTTAACTGAACTGCACCTATATCAGGACTTATTTCAACCAATGTTTCCAAGTTCCAAGTATAAACATGTTTGTTTTAAAATTGCTTTGTGAAGGTGTTCAATGTGGTGGTAATGGCATTCAAGATAAAAAATGGTATGATTATTTTGTTTGTTTGGTTTTATTTGGTGTTGTAGAACACCAAGGAAAACCCACTAAAATCTGAAGTGGATTCCCAGTGGAATTCTTCAGGTGGTGATTGGGCAATACACTGGGAGACAATCCCCTACTCTTTTTTGAAGAGTGCACTACGTTGTTTAACATGCACCTGAGTCATGTTGTACACGGGGCACAACAGCTTAACGTCTGATCCAAAAGACGGTGTGCTAGTAACTTGTATTTTTACCCTCCAGCCGAAACATAAGGAGAGTGGTATGGTGTTAAAATGAACCGTGGACCAGTGAATTACGGTTCAGCACACAGCACAATGACTTCCACCAGCTAAAACAACTGAGCTAAATAGAACTAATTTGAATGCCATCTTTAAATCAATGGCTACCAGATGTTTCCATGACGACACAACATTTGACCAAGTACCCATACCAGTAAACAATAAAACAACTTACTTTATCCTCTTTTTCATCAATGGCAGGAAACCCTTTTTGGTTACGATCAGAGTTTGTGATTTTTCTTACTTCATCTTGTACCCCTTGCATAAATGCATCTAATGGATCAATGTCATCTTCTTCCTCTTTCTTTACATTTTCTGATTTCTCTTTTTTTACTGCCTTTTCTTTATCACCTTCCTTATCATCTTTGTTCTCTTCATTTTCCTAGAAAAAAACAAGATGTGTTTGTCAAACACACTGCCCCCAGCAGTAGCCAAATTTAAATCAAGATCAAAGTGAAGGCCACATGATCAAAATGATGGGCCACACAGAAAGGTCTTGTCATAAGACACACATGCCAAAAATGAAAGCCCTACCTCTGACAGTGCAATATTAATGGTCGAAGTTTAAGTTTTTCAAATCGTTGTCAAAGGTCAAAGTCACATGATCAAAATATAGGGCACCCAATAACAGGATGGTAATGACATAAAGAAGACACATGCCAAATATCTAAGCTCTACCTCTGACAGTGCCAAAACTATGGTCAAAGTTTAAGCTTTCCAAATTGTGGTCAAATGTTAAGGTCACGTGATCAAAATATAGAACAGAAAGATCTTGCATTAAGGAAGAAGCATTCCAAATAGCAAAGTCCTAATCTGACGATGCAGTTGCTAAGTAGAAGCTTAAAGTTGACCACACACAGGCAGACAGATGGACAAGATGAAAACTATATTCCCCCGAGTTCTTCAAACTGGGGGTATAACAACAAATTTTCATCGAAACAATTTCAATTTACTCAGTTTGAGCTAGTATGACCACAGTTTAATTATACAGGTGGGTATAAAGAGGCAATGAGAATATGCCAAGAGCAAGTTTCAAAATGTTGGACACTAATAAATATGTATACCTGCTCATCTTCCTCCTCATCATCTGTATCATCCTCTAAGCTCCATTTTTTCTTTGATGATGGAATTAAATTGAGAATCTCTTTTTTAACATCTGCAGATTTTTTTTGTTCAAATCTCCACTTCTCAATCCTTTCCTTACGTTTTTGAATGATCTCTTCCAATCGTTTTTGCTCCTAAAAACAATTATTGAAAAAAGATGAATGCAAATTATCACTTTCAACAAGATAGACCAGGTATGTAGGAAAACACAGTTAAGACTTGCTCTACATTCTTAGTAACCATGCATGTGTAATTAAAGATAACAGTCAGTGACAATGCTCAACTTGACATAGGTAATGGAACATTCATAACTAATTATGTGATTGTTTGTGGATCTGCTGGCGATCATACTTTTATATAATGTAAAGAACTTTTGATAATTCCATACTTCAAGGCAATATGTCAAGTTAAACCTAGTGAAGATGATGGGTAAAGTCCTTACGGAAGTGGGCCTTTTACAAGAGGCATCAAATATATTGTTTAAATAGAGAGAACAAACAGGCTTTTGAATGAGTGGTCATTGAGGAAGATGAAGAGAGGCCACACAATTAATTCTAGACTTTTCATGTATTACTCTTAGGATCACCTGGTTGGGAGAATAATATATGCTAAATTTATACAAAATCAACCAACCAACATCATTCCTTTCTCATCATCATCTTTGACAAAAGATTCCTCTTTTACTGTATCATCTTTCTTTGTTATCTTGTCTTTCTCTTGTGATTTATCCTTGCTCTTTGAACGGGACTTGCGACTGCGACTCCTGTCCTTTGAAGGAGATATTGATCTTCGTTCTCGATTTCTACTCCTAGAGCGACGATCACGTCGAGGAGATCTGGAGCGTCGTCTATCACTTCTATCATAATTGCTTCTACTTTGATATCTTTCTTTACTTCGACTCCGTGATCGTCTTCTTCTTACTCTGTCTTTACTCCTTGAACGTCTGCCAAGAAAAATATTAGATTAACATGCATAAAGTAACTGCCTGTATATTACATATAAAATAAACAAATCAATCACAATAATAATAAACTTTCTTATTACACAGTTGGCAGTGGGAATGGGTCCAAGCTTAAATTTTGAATGTTCAGGGTGTATCATGGAATTGGGGAAGGCCATGCACAACCTTGACTAGGTGTTGACATTATATATAGTTATTTGTTTATGAAGGGGGTGCTAGAAACCCCAATTTTCATATTCAAATATTAATTTTATTGTTTAAACCTCTGGAGAGGGTTCTTGAGCATCTTAAGATAAAAATAATCTTTCCATTTTTGAGGCTATAGCAATTGTGATATTGTTTTCTCCCTGTAATTTTTTCTCAACTTATAAAAAAACAAACCTTCTCCTTTGTCTGTCATATGATCGTGAACGAGACCTCCTAGATCTATCACGATCTCTTGTTCGATCACGATTTCTTTCTCTACTACGAGAACGTTTTTCTCTTTCTCTACTACGAGAACGTCTTTCTCTTTCTCTACTTCGAGAACGTTTATCTCTTTCTCTACTACGAGAACGTTTTTCTCTTTCTCTACTACGAGAACGTTTTTCTCTTTCTCTACTTCGGGAACGTTTTCTTTCTCTACTCCGTGAGCGTTTTTTGTCCTTTCCAGGACTTCTGGAACGACCTTTACTCCGAGATCGCTTTCTGCTTTTCTTGTCAGAATCAGATTCACTGCTTGCTGACCTTGAACGCTTCCGGTATTGTCTACAATATAAAAAGACAATCATTTCATTATGTGTACAATGCCTTTGAGGGGGGTATACCTAAATAAATCATTTCATTATGTGTACAATGCCTTT
>JAOTQE010051061.1:14119-33864 GCA_025631205.1 Nesometra sesokonis
ATGCCTTTGAGGGGGGTATACCTAAATAAATCATTTCATTATGTGTACAATGCCTTTGAGGGGGGTATACCTAAATATATTATACAAGCTGTGGCAAAATATTGAACGAGTTCAAGACGAGTTCAATATTTTGTTACAGTACAATATTTTTTTGTATCCCAAGAAATAGGGATTCAATATTATAATTATTATTCAAATAGATTACTTACAAGTTCATATTTGTCAAGCTTAGGCCTTGGTCTCTGCCGAGGCTCTTACAGTGATGCCTACATAGGATGCCTACATAGGCCTGGAGCTACACAGATATTCAAGAAAAACTTATATTGTATTATGGCTATTAAGCCCTACTAGTAATTCTTCATATGGGTGCATCTCTAGTAGTTGTATATTCGTCATTTGTAGATCGCAATGTCGTCCTGCCATCTACGCACATCAAGTTTCTCAAATAAACAATCCCTATGGCTTGCGAGGTTGGATATTTCAATGTTAGATACAGTATATTCTTGGTTCAAGACAGTGATTCAGCTTAATATACAAGAAGGCAAAATAACCAGGCATCAAAGGGTTCCCATAGTCAGTCTATTTATAATAGGCCTAGTTAATATTAATACAATTTTGCATTTTTTATACTTATTAAAAAATGTTGAATTATTTCAGAGGATTTGCTAAGTTCTTGGCCAAAAGTAAAATTATATTTTTATTATACAGTAACCTTAATTTTCTGCATTGGGTTTTAAAAAGGTATAAAACAAAAATATTTTTGACAATAAAGCACCGCACCAAACTTGTTAAGTTAACCTAGGCTAGGCCTAATTAATTCACATATATTGAAAGATACTCCGTTGTATTTTTTGGTCCAATGGGATGGTACAAATACTAGCCTAGGCCTAAGGGCCTAGCCTACCTAGCCTCTAGGCCTAAGGCTAGATCAAGATACAAACCGTAAACTCAGAGATATAATTTAAATCAGCCTACCATAGGACTAGCTCCTCAGGCTATCTCATCCGAAACCATGGAGCTAGCCTAATCTAGCCAAGGTCTAGGCCTAGAAGTCAGGGTAGGCCTAGACTAGTCCCCTAGGCTAAGCCTAGGCCTAGCGCCGCGGTAATTCCTACTAGGCCTAGCCTAGGCGATCTAGGCTATTTCGGAATTTCTAATTTGTTTTGTTGTTTTCAAATTCTGCAGACAAATAGTCGAATACACACCTGTTTTCCCTTGCCATTGACGGATAACTCGTAGGCCCTAGCCTAGGCCTAGGTCCCCACTCTAGCCAATTGAAAGGCAAAACAAAAGACGAAACAGTCTCCCGCCCGAGGTTACCGTATGCGCCAGAGAGATTCTCGAAATCTCGGTCCGAAACGACTATCAGATCACGATCTCGTGGACGACCTGCCCACGAGAGGGCGATATTTTGCTTGTGTGTAAATGTAAAGTTTTGACAAAACACACACACCCACACACAGAAGATTTTAGTGTAAATATGTCAAATCCATACCAAAGTGCTGGAGGTGCCCTTAAATTGAAAGGTGTATCAGATCATGGAATAAAAAAGTAAGATTTTTATTCAACAACTGCCTACCCTACGGCTTCAAAAGCCTACAAACTGAGGTCTAAACTTAGGAGCATGACTACCGACGCTAGGCCCTACGTTAGAGTTTCGCCGAGTCTTAGGGATATGTAGCCTAGGTGGGTCGGTTCCGGTGGGTCTCCAAGTCTGTTTGGTTAGTAGGCTGGGAACAGGACAACTCGTACCCATGCAAACTCGTACCGAGAATCCTTGTACCCATGCCAACTCGTACCCAAATGGATAACTCGTACCCACGGTAGAAACATCCACTGAGTGCTTACCTACTAAACGAGAAGTGCTCAACCCGCTCACAATTTGATAAGAAATAGAAAACATGATGTCGCCTATTATTTTGTACTATTCTGGTAATTTTCCTTCGGGAGTGGGGAGGGGGCGGGGTTAGTGCAAATGCATATTGACTGTTTTAGCAGGAAACTCTTTCCTGGTTTTGGTAATCAATAGTCTTAGTAGGAGGTGTCATATAATGTTTAACAGCCAATGAGTAGTATCCAACACGCCCCCACCCCCAAGCAGTTGTCGTGCCCCTCTGAATTGAAGTGTTCGGTGCCCTAGGTGATATTAACAAAATAAAAGTCAATCTATCTCATTTTGTCGACGATGTGACATTTCAGAGGGACGTGTCCCCTCTATCCCCACTTTTCCGCCGCCTATGTTGTAATAACAGGTCCGTTTGCCTCTGGGATCCCTATAATACAGCCGTTGTATCTATTTATTTTTCCATTATCATTAACACCAAATATTTATTTTTTCATTTTTTAAAATTAAGACACCCCCCTTAAAACTGCCATTGTGCAAGTGTCCTTGGATTCACTCCGGAGATGTGTTTATAGTTTATTGAGGGATGTTGGTCGACACAAGAAGAACACTGCTTCTTGCCAAGTCCAAGATCCACAAAACTAAAAAAAAAAAAAAATCCAAACAATAACAACAATATTTATAATATTAAAAATCTGTACACCATAAAATATAATACAGTAAAATAAATAGATCAGGTCAATAGATGATTTCAAAGTGTTAAATTTATTTCCGCATATTGTAGATATTGTCTCACAGTCAGGAAATATCGGTCAATGATGGGTTTGATAAAGTACGCACCGATTTACCAAGTCGTAAAACATGAATCCTGCTTATACAGCATACCTATTGTATTGAGACCATTGCTGTGGCGGATGCAGAAGAGGATAATGATGGGGTGGGAAAGACGGTGTGATCACACCACATCCAATTATATAAATCATGTTTAAAATATAAGCTTGTTCTTGTCTTAAATTAAGTTAAGAGTGCAATTGCGTTAGTACCAAAAAATCAGTTTGTATTTTTATCAGACCTACCACCACTAGCCTATGCACTGACCCTTTTTAGCAGGTCCGTACGCTGGGGTGGGAAGGAGAAGGGATTCGGAATAACCCCCTTCCTTCTTGTGATCCACCTAAATTGAGAAAATTTTACAATACACAGAGCAACTCTTTATTACCACATCTGTACATGTCCTCTAAATCTATTGTATTTACCGATTGAATTAAAGCTGATTGAAAATTCCACATTTTATAATATTTGGAAATTACAAAAAAAATATAGGCCTATATAATATATACGCCAATTTTTTTTATTCCAAAACAGAAAATATTATTTTTTGTTTTGGAATAGAGAATAAGGCAGAGCCAAGCCAAATGAGACATAAGTCGCAAATGCTAGTTTTCCACAATAGGTAGACATTTAAAATTGGTATTTTTTTCAAATTTTATTTCATTTGAAAAGTATACAGTTCATACATTCAATTTTCATATTACCTTAACAATTTTCAGATATATGACCAAAAATTGTTTTCAAAATGCAATTTAAAATGACCTTGCTCAGTCAATGTATACTGATAAACAATTTTCTAATGCAGTTTTCTCAAAACTTACATTTTAAATGTTCAAACTTCAATTGTTCATAACTTCGCAAGGAAACATCGTATGAAACTGATTTTTTTGTATGTTAAAGATAATATTGTGTAGTTTTATAATCCATTAAAAACTCAATTTTCAATTTTCCGACTTATGTCTCATTTGGCTTGGCTATGCCGCAGATCTAGGTTTTTGATGAAAAATGTTAGTCATGGTCTCTGGAATATGATGATAAATAATTCACTTACTCAGAGACAAAATTGTAGAGACACTACGTTTCGGCTCCTTCCACTAAGGGCCTTGGTTTTTGTCTCTGAGTAAGTGAATTATTCATTTATCATCTATGCTTTTCTTTTGCGATATATATCTTCTGTTTAAGAATACCACCTTTGTTTATTTTGAACAATTAAGAGTGAACCAGAGAGCATCTATAGACAAAAATTTTCAGGGCCCTGGGCGGGCCACTGGACTTTGCTTTTCTTATTTTTTTCGATAAAACTCTCACAATGATCATTTTTTTTTAGAAACCACTCCCCACCCATCCCTCCTCCGCCAGCTTCACAACCCAGCGTACGGGACTCTCTAGAGTATTCGAATTAAAACAATATCATCATCTGTCTGCTAGCTTAATCGTCATTTTGTAGAGACTAATTTGCGCCCTCAGTAATCAGTTTGCATCGTTTTCTATCAGTTGCCTTGCTTCGGCAGTGTTAAGTTTAGTTGATTCCAGTCCGTCTTTATTGTCTGCATTCACAAGGTTGCGTCTGCCTCTGGGACGTTTTATTCATTGGTATTCATGAAACCGTAATTGTCTTTTTTTCAAGTAACTATCAATATACAGCACTTCTTCAGCATTCGATTCAACAACCTAGTGTTATATGTCTTCTGCAAAGTTATTCATCAACAGGGGCGGATTTAAGGGGGGGGGGTGCCCCCTAAAATATATCATTATTATTTATATTGTCTATAAAACGAAAATATTTAGGTAGAATTGATCCTTAACACGCCCCTGAGGCCATTTCAGGATATCTAAAGTCCAAAATTTACGGGGGAGCATGCCCCGGACACCCTAAAACTTGGACTCTCTACCGGCCCTCCTTCGTGTCCCCTTTTCTAAAGGTCTGCATCCGCCCCTGATCAATTACCGTATGCATCTCATCCTAGCATTTTCGGTCGGTCTCAATTTATTTAACCCTTCTATGGACGTTTTCATTAAGCGCTTTTTCAATTTACACTAGTTTTTACGTGCGTCCCACGAACACGTTAAAGTAAGCGCCAAGCGAAAAGTTCTAAAAACGTGAAAGCGTCCGGGCAATCGAGTGTAGCAGTACGGTAATTAAAAAGTTTTCACCAATTTGCATAAACCGCCCTCTACCGCCACAGTACTACTTTTTAAAAAGATTATACAAATGGAACATTCCATTCAACAAGCCTGTCTGGTCTGAACTCTTCTACAAAGCAGACGAATGACTCAGCCAACAGGAGAACAGCGAACCTCTTAGGTAATAAGTCGGTAAGAGGCCATAGACATTAACAGGCGATCTTAGTACTTTTGAAGTAACAGGGCCTAACACAGGCCTAAAACATGGAATTACAACACGTAGTGGTATTTCTACTGACTACAGCGTCCCTAAGTAATGGAATAGATTTCGTTTATCATCCTTACGAGGATATGATAAAACTTCTAGAGAAGATCGCATATAAATGTCCAGATATCACACGTATATATGACATTGGTAAAAGTGTCGAAGGGAGGACGCTCTACGTTATTGAAATTAGTGACAACCCGGGAGTACACGAAATAGGTAAGTGTATGCTCAATAATATGTTTCACATAGATAACTAAATAACAATAGGCGTATGACATGACGACAATTTCTTTAAGACAATGCGTTATTTTTACAGTGCATATGCGCTTATTAAAAATATGGCCCAACGGTTAAACGTTTCTTCCAGAGGACGCAGTTTTAAGGATTTCGTAAAAAAACCGAAGGAAGGCTAACCGCATAGGTGCTGATATTGGCATATTAATTCGACCATTTTTAATACGCTAAATTATATGTGTGAGCAAAGCTAATTAATAAAATACAAAGATAACAAAAATAGTGATTTGAGACTTAAACATTTGCAGATACTTTCACGATTAGGCCTAACAAAAACCAAAAGTTTTCAAAATGCGTTTATGTCACTTTGAGATGGGCATGGATGTGTGGAGTTTCTTTGATTTATAACTGCTTCTATTTTTTTATTCAAGTTGCTCTGTTGTGAACTTTTCATACTGTTATTGCTTCATAAATCAAAGAAGAGATACTATTATATCGTGTACATTCTTCACATTATTTTTAAAAAAAAACTTAAAAAGTAACAAATGAACTAGGTTTTTCATTTAAAAAATAAAATTTGTGTACATGAACACGAACATGTCAAAACACTGTATTGTCTTAATTTGAAGATTTTAACTTCAAACACATATACCTTATTTTACTTTGTTAAGTAACAAACATGTTTATTTACATGTATGTTTTCTCCTAAACGTTTGATTCGGTCTGGGGTGAAAATATGCTAAAAACGGAACTTAAATTAGTATGTTTTATTGTTTAATTCCACTAAGCAGAATTCAATTAATTTTGCCTAGCGGGGGTGAGTACAACTTTCAGTACGCAATGGAAAAAAAAAAACAAACTTGGGCGTTTTGATAAATTTATAGCATTTTCGTTATTTTAACTTCCTTTCGGATGTTTACACGAACATTTCGGCATACTCTATAATTAAAAATTGAATGTTAATTTGAAGATTTTCACTTAAGAGTAATTATAAGAGTACAGGGGCGGATCCAGGATCCACCGAAAGGTGTGGGGGGCACTTTCATGTCAACGTAGATTCGGGTGGGCATGGTTGCCCGTTTTATTCAAAATTGTGCAAAAAAATGTATTTTTTGGTTTCAAAAGAGGGGGGGGGGGCAGAGTCCGTTCCCCCCCCCCTTGGATTCGCGCCTAAGAGTAAGTAATAATACACGCAGAACATTAGTTCACTGATACACTGGTTTGTTAAGTAAATAATACCATCAGTAATATGTGTGGATCGGATTCAACTGACTGGGTTCCTTTTGGAAGTTTGATTCCGTCTGGGATGAAAATATGGTAAAAACCGGAACTTAAATTAGTATGGTTTATTGTTTAATTCCACTAAGTAGAAATTCAATTAATTTTGACTAGCGGGGTGACTACAACTTACGCGTTGAAAACAAAAAACAAACTTGGGCGTTTTGATAAATTTATATTTATCATTTTCATTATTTCAACTTCCTTTCGGATGTGTACACAAACATTACAGCATACAATTAAAACTTGAATGTTAATTTGAAGATTTTCTCTAAACATAGTTATAAGAATATATATAAGTAATGCATGTAATACCAGTTCATCACTGTAAAAATTAGCACTGTAAAAAACGGGAAAATAAATTTTACGGGAATTTACCTGTGAAATTTACGAGATTTTCCTAGCATCCTGGCTACCAGGGACTTTTCCGTAAATTTTACGGGAATTTACCGTAAAATTAATCGTGTAACAGTAAAATGTCCGTAAAATTTACTGTACAAAAATACAAATTTACGGGATTTTCTTGGCATCCGGGCTGCCAGGACTTTTTCCGTAAATTTATGGAAATTGTTTACAGTGTACACCGGTTTGTTAATTAATAACATAAGTAATATGCATACATATATATGCATTGAATAGTTTCAAATGACTGGGTTTCACTTGGAAGTTTGGTTCGGTCTGGAGTGATATTAGTGAGGTTTCGCAAACTTACGAAATACGAAAACGAATACGGATACGTCATACATTCTTGTAACATTTAACACCTTAAATATCTGTCACAGTTGGTCAGTTTTACGAAGATCATCAACAATTCATAGGTAGAAAATTTGATATATTTTTAAACATTTTTAGAAACTTTCAAAAATTGGAGTGTGACGTATCCGTTTTCGTTTTCGTATTTCGTAAGTTTGCGAAACCTCACTAATAATATAATAAAAACGGAACTTAAATTAGTATGATTTATTGTTTAATTCCAGTAAGTAGAAATAAATTAATTTTGCCTAGCGTGGTGAGTACAACTTTCAGTTAAAAAAACAAACTTGGGCGTTTTGATAAATTTATATTTAGCATTTTGTTTGTTGTTTCCATTTCTACTGAGACGGCTTCTGGTTGAACTTCACATGATGCTTTCTCTTTATTTTGAGACAGTAGGTCGACAGTAGGTCGTGGTAGCAGCCAGTGTGAAATGAAACATCCTGAAAAAGTTACCACACAATTCACTCAAACAGTTTTCAAATTGTAAACATGATAACTATTACTAATATGGTGGATAATAATAGAAGGGACTTAACGGGTTAATACCCCTACCCCCATTAAAATTTAAACCTGAATATTTCGAGTTTCTAAGACACATACGGAAACATTTTGGTTAATTATTGCTTGTTAGAATCGTACCAACCACAGGCCGCCTGCACCTTTTAACTCAGAAACCTGTTTTGTCACTGATAAACGTGTTATTTACAATACTAAAAATGGCCATGCATGCACATGGAAACGAGTTACTTCTTTGGAATACTTTTTTTAAAGTATTGTCACTTAAAAAATGACAAAAAAGAAATATATCAGTTATTACAATGACATTAAAAATTAGGGTATTTTAACACATTTACCTCCATTATTTAATCGTTACATGCCCGTGCTAAAGTTTATCTAAAACAACAAAAAGCCTGATGTCTCATAAATTTCAATACCGTTAATTATTCCGTGCAAAGATCTTTACATTTTTTGTTATTTTCAAATTTAATGTTAATGTGATTTGAGCAACTTCATTTCAAACTTAGTGTTTTTTATCATTTTCATGTTACAATACATCTTTAAATGATTTTCTAGTATATTGTATTATTGTTAACAAGAATGATACGATTCTACCAGTTAACACACCGAGTCATCGATCCACCGACCGACTGAACAGCTGATCGATTAACCATCTGTCTGTCTGTCCGTCTGTCCCATCGATCGACTACCCGATCGATTGACCAGACGACCGACTGACCATCTGATTGATCGACCGTCTGACATATCGACCGATTGATTGGCCGACCGATCGATTGACCGACCGATCGCTTGGCCGACCGACCGATTGACTAGCCGATCGACTGACCAGCTCACCTATTGACCCTCTGACCGATCTGTTCACCGTCTGACCGATCGATTGACCGTCTCTCTGATCGATTGACCGATTGACTAGCCGATCGACTGACCAGCTCACCGATCAATCCACTGACCGATCTGTTGACCGTCTGACAGATCGATTGACAATCTATCCGATCGATTGACCGAATGATCGATTGATCGACCGACCGATTGTCAAGCCGACCGACTGACCGGCTAACCGATCGACCGTCTACCCGATCTGTTGACCGTGTAACCGATCGACTGACCGAATGATCGATTGACCGTCTATCCGATCGATTGACCGAATTATTGATTGACCGACCGATTGACTAGCCGACCGACTGACCAGCTCACCGACTGACCAGCTCTCCAATTGATTGATTGACCGACCTACTGACTGACCGGCTAACCGATCAACCGTCTAACCGATCGATTGACCGTCTATCCGTTCGATTGACCGTCTATCCGATCGATTGACCGAATTATCGATTGACCGACTGATTGACTAGCCGACCGACTGACCAGCTCACCGACTGACCCTCTGATCCATCTGTTCACCGTCTGAACGATCGATTGACCGTCTATCCGATCGATTGACCGAATGATCGATTGACCAACCGATCGACTGATTGACTAGCCGATCGACTGACCAGCTCACCGATTAATCTTCTGACCGATCTGTTGAACGTCTGACAGATCAATTGACAGTCTATACGATCGATTGACCGAATGACCGATTGACCAGCTAACCGATCGACCGTCTGATCGATCTGTTGACCGTCTGACTAATCGATTGACCATCTATCCGATCGATTGACCGAATGACCGACTGACTGACTGACTGACTGAATAACCATACCAATGTTACAACAGACCAACATTACTAATAAACTGTTTGCTAAGTTGAAACAAATAGGTGGTGTCGGATGGGAGATTAACAGACTTAAGCCTCCTCCCCTAAAAATATATTCTATGTGGTTGAAATGACATTGGACGAGTAAATATAGGTGCAAGGTGGCTGCATGGAATCCATCCAAAACAACGCAACTTAATGCAAATGGTTCTTAGCTTGTCAATGTACCAAATCGGCCCCTCACTCACAGCGCTTGATCCGTCCCGGATAGGCAACAAAAATTAGGGAAATAATTTGTTGACTGTAAGGAGGAACTGACCAAAATGGACAAACTGATAGACCACCCAAGCAACCAACCAACCAATACAGCAGGCGTGGATTCAAGCCCATCCGCCCCTCCCCTAATAATTTATTATTTTTGTACACTCTGGGCCTCTCTTAAAGTTCAGAGGAGTGTACAAGTATTTGTGGATAACTTTTTCCGGACCCTAGGCAGACCCTGTACGCTTATTGCCATCAGTTTCCTGTTAAAATCTCACACCTGTGCTTGTCCAACTTGGAATCGGGAACCTCTTTCAAGACCGCTGGATCCGCCCCTGTACAGGTTCGTACCCAGGATTGGAAATTGGGAAGATCTGAATGATGAGGGAAGACCTTACGCCGGCGAGTTTTTCATCTGGGTTTTAAATTTGACAAACAAATGAAAAGGTTATTTTGCCAATATTTATGTTTGGGGGTTTCAGTTGATTTCCGGAACATTTGCATCGTATATGTAACAGTTATTGGTAGGGAAAGTGGACACCTCAAAGGGTAGAAACTTATAATGTCGGATACTGTAAATTGCTCGTTGTATCTTATACGAACAGATTTATTTGATTTCTTTGTTTTCTTACGGTTAAACGGATATAAAAGGAGAGTATACCCAATTCACAAAGCAGTCGTACGTTGTACTTTGTATCATAACAGACCGGTTCAAAATATAAGCTTACCAATACGCTAATACAGTAATAGCCCTAATCACTGTGACTCATATCGAAAGAAATAATATATAAACTGCAAAAAATGCATTATAATTATCATAAACGAACATCGATATTTACAATTGCTACGCTAACCTTTAAAGGTAAACAAGAAGGATATAGGCCTACACAAATAAAACAACCTTTGTTGTCCTGTATATGCATGGAACCTTTATTAGAACCTATAAAGTTCACATCAAGAACCTTGGTAGGTTCGCCAATCGTTTTTTTTAAACTTTTTGGGGTTCGCGAACAGGTCTTTAGAACATTTTTAGGTTCGTAACACGAAAACCCCTCAAAATCAAAGAACTCCTTTTCCCGAGGGTTCAATATACAAGACAACAAATAACCATTTTGAACCTTTATTTTTTAGAGTGAAAAAATGTGTAAAATAAAGGTTTAAAATATGAATAAAAAAAATTATAAAACAATTGCACTTTTTAAAACATAATTGGCAACATTGTGACTCATATATCGGAAGAAGTAACATGGTAAGATGAGGGAAGTTATAACGGTTTAAATTGTTTTAACTTATACACTTTGGTACTCGTGGATTCCCAAGCGACCAAAAAACAGATCCAAAATGGAATGCACTGTCTGCTAATAGCCATTATCGAAGTTATCTAGTTCATATGATTGTGTGTAGTTTTAACTATATCGGCATAAAAATGAGCATTATTATAACACAATATCACACTAATTACTTTAGTGTCCTTATTTAAGTACTGGATAACTTTAAATTGTTCGTTAATTGTTGAAAATGAGACCCAACAAATGCTAGCCATATGCCCTGTATTTCGATATTCATTAACGGAGATAAAATCGGGGTAAAAACAATCATGAGTATACAATAATAATCCAGTAGCGGACACAGGGGTGTTGCCCTAGTTTCCCGGGCAACACCCTTAATTTCATAATTCTGATTTTCGAGCATCTGAATGTTAAAAATTATCAAACCTTTAGCTCTAATATATGATGGGGCAAAGGATAACACAGACTGCTGACAATAGTCTAAATGTGAAGAAGCGTAAAAACATGGGTGCATCTAGAGGAGTGGGATCGGGGAGGGTGACCACTTTTCTATTTTTTGAAAAAGATTCTACTAAATCGAGAAAATATAATCACCACTGGTTTTAGACCTGTCTTATATTTTTGTCTTTAATTAATATTGGGTTTAACTGTGTAAAAACCGGCGCTTCGCCCCACACCGGGGCTTCGTCTTTGGTAATTGGATTTTTTACTCTTGGGCAACCTCCTTTCATCCTGTGACCGCCCGTGTAATCGCATTATTAATTAATGTACAGTATATGCTTGTGAATTATTCTAAAAAGGGACGTTGATAAGCCAGTGGTATTTACCGATATGTTTTCACAAGCAAAAAATGGGTTATTTCGTCTAATTGTCCTCGATTTGCGCCTATACTGTTGGGTTTAGAAACCGATTTACACCAATTAAAATATTTTGGTGAAAATGTTGAGGGAGTTGGATGCTTAAAGCCTGTTATTCAACTTTTAAGTATTTGGGGGAGGGGAATGAAGCATGGTATGTACAGACTAACTACTGAATTCGTTATAAAAATAAGCAAGATTATATTACCACATTATTAATTGATGTGTTGTTTTATACATGTAGTAAATTTTTCTTCTTTTTGTGATTTTTTTTCTGAAAATAGATAAAAAATACACTGCTTGTCATCCATTAAGAGACATTTTGTATAATGTATAAATGTAACTATTCGGTATATAACATCATTATAATATCACACGTATTAATTGCTGTGTTGTTTTTAGCGTATTTTTTTGTGACTTCAAGTATTATAAGCATGACAAGATGGGCATCGGAAGATATAGTTATAACTAGTCAAACGTGAAAGTTCATAGTGTTAACTTGAACATGCCGGGAGAGAATCTTTCCGATTCACTTTCTGGTAATTGAGACACATTTCCTTCTAATTTTTATTAAACCGCTATAATACTATGCTACCTGCGTTTTGGTTTTAGAAAAAGGCTGTCTTAATATGCCTTATACGGTGCTAATAATGCAGTCGAACCTCCCCGTGCGGACACCTGGCTAGGGGTGGGGGATAGCGTCGGGCAGAAATTTAATTTTGTCGGATCTTTGTAAGTCCAGTCGGCCCAGTATATCCAACGACCATAAACAGACACGCAAAATACAGTAATAGCGTTTTTTATGCTTGTCAAACTGAAAACAGGAAACACGCCCACCTAAAATTAGCCCTACCTATCGTGGAAATTGCCCTGCTGTCGGGGAACTCCTGGCACACAGTGGCGACGCTACGGGAGCTAGGGAGGGCGGGGGAGCTACAGTCCCCTCGCCGGCTGCTTAGCTAACTCTATCGTCTGCAAGAACTGTTCCAAAAGCAGCACAATGCCAGAACTCCTTTGACATCGTTGTCTCCTTAATATAAAAGACCCTTAAAACTTTGAGGGTATACATAATGTATTTTTAAATTACCCCCACAAAAATGTTAGATAAAATGTGACAATAAGCCTAAACATACAAAGAACAATATTTGCCTTTCGCATAAACATACATTATTAAATTTGACAGCGGCACGTAGAAAAACATTAATCATTCATTAATGTGAATACTGCATATGTTAACATGTATATTTATTGCCAAATACGATTGTAGATAGGCCTATATACCGCGTTTTGTATTCAGAATGTGATGATAGGCCTAAATCAGAATGTGATATAAGATCATAAAAGGAGACAATTGCGTAGCTGCTATCACTTGCCTGTATTAAGCCAGAACCCTACTTTGAGCATTCATGCCAAACAATGTCAGTGCGGATTTAAGGAGTGGGGGATGTGGGTGATTAACAGGGTACATCCTCTTCAAATTGACACTAAATAATTTGAATGAAAAATCGTCTTTTAAATATATCATTCCGACCACTAAATATGACTCCAAACGAGGATAAAAAAGAACCAAACATTATTCAAAGGCTGGAAGCGTTTATAATTTTTAGACAAATTAATTGTAAAGATTTTTAAGTGACAATACTATCGTTAAGCTTACGATAATATTTGTTTATACATTCAGACAGAGGACAGAAAGACAAGAAGAAAGACAGGCAGCCGGGCGGATTTGAAAACAATACATTAATCCCCCTTCGGGAGAGGCCACGGTAAATAATCATTCCGGTACAGGGGAGGATTTGGGGGAGGGGAAAGTGTCGCCCACTGTTATTACAAAAAACGTAGTTGCGCCCCCAACGCCCCTCCACCTTGTATGAGAGCCGCCAGGTCTAAAATTTAACCCAAAAGTAAAAAACAGAAACAGATGCGGGTCAGGCCTAACATTAAAAAGGGACACAGAAGACGCCACATGGTCGCATATAACTTTTTTCTTGCTTGTCAAATGAAACCCGTAAACCACGCCCACTCGGGTTCAGAAAAGGGCGCCCCTCCTTTCAGTGGATCCTGGATCCGCCCTGCTGTACGTAAAAATTATTTGATGCCGGTGGTAATCCAGAAAATCAGACTCAAAGGGTAGACAGGAAATTTAACAGAATCTCAAAACCCTTACCGGCACATATTACACGGGATTACACACCCGTTCAGAGCATAGCTGTTGAAAACATATCTTGCTTCAATTGCTAAACTAATTGACCAGATTTATAGAATTAAATAAACTAACGATGTGTTAAAGTTAATTTTTCATCGTGGAGTCAATTTTTAATAGGTAGTGTGGGTTTGTCTAGAAATACACGCGACGAATAAAAACAATTTACCAGTAGCCTTTAACCCAGTTAAAATCGGTGGATTTAGCCGAATTACTGTGTCTCGTATGGGAATTAGGAACAGAACTTACATTCAGTGTGTCTGTTAATTATAAGGCATAAAAACCCCGTTGGGTTGCCCAGGCACAAATTTTTTTTTTTTTAAATTGGGTCTATCAGTCGGAAAAAATGATTACCCGTAGTACTGTATACATTGGTATTATATCGTCTATGACGGTGGTGGGCCAGCCCTCCCCTCCCCGGAAGGGTTCCCCCGGCAAGGGTTTCCCCGTCGGGGAAGATTGATCATTTTCGTCGGGGGAAAAATAAAAAATATCATATAATTGACCCTAAAAATAGAAAATAGACATACAAATGGGGCAAACCAGGCCAGATGGACACGCAAAACAACGTGTTTTTTTTTATAAATTTTTGCTTGTAAAAACCAAACCGGTAACCTCACCCACCCGGACCTTGGAAAAAGCGCCCTCCCCTCTTTCGCTGGATCATGGATTCGCCCAGACCACCCTCTTCTTCGTGGGGAGGGGGTGTTGAGGCGCCATGGTGTAGTGCATTATTCAGCATGCACATGAATCATGCAGAGTGGCGTATCAATGGGATGCTTAGATTGCTCGAGCACCCACTTCAGAGGTAGAACACATAGAATTAAATTAGTATATAAAATATAAAGATTGAGGCATGGAGCACCCTTCAAAAAAAATCCCACTCCTTTAGACGAATAGAACTACGGAATGCCTATATTTTCAGAGTAAAAGAACCATAAAGTCAAATATTTGACCTAGAAAGCGTAGCCCAAAATAGTGATACAATGTTTGTTTTGCTTGTCGAAATCCGACCGGATCACCCCTTTCCCAATTGGATACCCTATGTTGTACATAAGATCAACGGTTCAACGTCTCATCCGAAAGATGGTGCGTTACAACTTGTAATTTGACTCTTAACAAAAACAAGGGAAGTGCTGGTGTATGCGAAACGGGTCCAACGAATCTCCATTGTTCTGTTACAGTGACTACTTGTAACCGCCAGTTTAGTCATGGAGTTTATACCTCAATGTTTTAACCAACCGACCTGGATGAAATATATTGGTAGGCCTAGCTAAAACAGTCTTGAGAAATTATGATATATAATGTAGGTCTAAGTATTTCCATTGCACCTCGGAGGCATGAATTTCTAGAACAGAAATTAAGTTATCGAGAACTTGAAATATTTCCAGTTTAAATTTAACAACAGGGGTAAACATTTAGAACAATTATTTGTAACAATCAGAGAAATGACGGTTATTGTCAACGCATATTGCAAAACATAACAGGCTTTCAGCTGTGCCTCAGAGGCCTGAGATTTTAGTAAAGATTATGGTAGTGTTGTCAACAAATTTATGTCTTTCAACATATTTCAATGTTTTGCTACATTTGAGGCAAAGTCCAATCATGGGTAAACATTTAAAACAATAATCTTCAGAACTCTCGAAAAAACCATGATGGCTATTTTAAATCCATGTTTCAACTGTACCTCGAAGGTCTGAGATCCCAGAGCTCCCAAGTTTGGAAGCCAGAAATCCTGGAGATTTTGTTAGCCAGTGCTTTTAGCTGTTTTGGTACTATAGGTATCTAAAAGTAAAATCTAAAACAATGCTTTTGATTGCTACAAATAACAGGGGTTTACTATTAAGTGTCGCTATATTAAGTATAATTCTTGACAAAGAACTTTCAAAGCACCATTAATGTTCAAATAAATTAAAAGAACACTACATATTTTGTTTTTGATTTGCATGGCTAATTTACTAAAAAAAAACCCCTGGAGATAATCATGAAAAAAATCAAATTCCTGAAGAAAGTTATGTATTCCCTGGAGACCTGGAGATCAAGTGGAATTCCTGGAGATTCCAGGCTAATCCTGGAGAATTGGGAACTCTGAGATTCTAGAACACACACTTAAATCTTTCAACAATGTTCAGTGTTATATTGCTGCTACAATTGAATTAAAGTTCAACTAACGGGTGAGCATTTAAAACAATCATTAACACATATAAAATTTAATTGAAAACAATATTGAGAAATCATTATGGCTAGGCCTATATACATGTTCCAAACATACTCCCATGGCACCTAGCGCCTGCGATTCATGACACAAATTAAGATAATGGCATAACTTGCAATCTTTCAACAGTATTCATTATATTCTATTATTGCTTTATTTTTAGCAAGGTTCAAAGTAAGGTGAACATTTGAAGAATCATTTAACAAGTTGGCTTATATAAATTTCAGCCCTGTGGCAATAATGCCTAAAAAAATCCTTGTGTTGCCGGACTGACAAAAAATCTAATAAAATCAGATTAATTTTTTAAAATATTGATATCTCGTTGTTTTTGTTTTTTTGGTTTTTTTTTGGTTTTTTTTTAGCCTAACAAAACTATAATACAATCATAAAATTGTACGAAATGCATAAAATTATTCTCCCGAATACGCAAAATGTTATCGCCAAAGTAGCCTATCATGAATTAAAGAAACTAATTCGACGCTGGAAATATGTTCATTCGGACTTCTGCGGGGTAGGCCTACCCTTGGTGTCTCAGGGCACATACTAAATCAAATCAATTAAAAAAAATCATATAAAAGAGAATAGCCTACGTTTAATTTTGACTACTTCAGCTTAGTATCTTCGTCGTCATACGGAATGACTAGTGGAATCCTGAAACAAGGGATGTTGTGTTTTTACAGTATACGTTATAAGCATCTACATGAACAGTAGAATTATGACAAACCCTAAACAGGTCCTCTTTGAACAGATATTCTAACAATTCATAATAAAAAATGAAACAAGACTTTGATATGAATGATACTAAGAATTTATAATGTCAAATTATGTTGCGCCTGTAGAGACAATCTATGATCAGCTTAGAACACTCTAGGGCAATGAATGTTGGCACTAAGTAAGTGCAGAAGTTTTTAACGTAGCGTCAAAATATCTGATGGTTGATTACGACATAGCGTACGCTTGCGCCTCGACACGCGTTTTGAATGAGCTGTTCGGAGTGTCTAGCCTATCTATTATGTAGATATAGCAACAGGGTCTATCGGGAGTTAAAGATAGAACTCCGCTAGGAATTCTATCAATCATGGATGTATAGCTGCTCTCAATTAACTGGCACAACAGTAAGATTTTCTTCCCGATAAGCACCAGTAAAGAGTTAGTCTCGATCCACCGATTATAATCGAAATTACGTTTTGTTTTATAAATTTGAAGCGTTTCAATGTAGAAGCGGCAAAACAAAAGAAAAATCGCTAATATTGTCATAGGTCCCATCTGCTTTGCTCAGTACTACCAGATGAGAATGCTTATTACGATTGACCTCATAGGACCATTTAACCCCAACCTTTACCCATTAGATGGCATTAGTTTGAAATAAATACTTTGTAACATTTGATAATCCGCTATTAGTGGTGATTACAAACAAACGCTGGTAATAGATTGATATATAAGTTCATAATTATGTCATTACTTTACTTACAACCTGATTTTTCATACTTTAAAGGTTGTTTACCATGGTCGAAAATATTTTATTTTGTTGTCTTAAAGCAAACCGGTTGACCCCACGATTTATTACCAAAACGAATTTGAATTTCCGCCATTTTGAAATCGCGATAACTAAAGAAGTGTCATTTTTGTTAAGTCAAATATATGGATTATTGTAAACCGCGATTTCGTGAGGTAACCAACGTTTATTCCTTTTTTTTAAATTAATACAGTAAGCCTATATTTTAGTTTGCATTTTGCATAACAAAATTTTATATGATTCTTTGCTAACCTATTGCATCATATCGTAGGCTATAATATATATATATATATATAAAATAATTCTTTATTGAAACTTTTCTTTTTACAAAAGAATACACTCAGCTCAGGTCACGGCGTGACAGCAGTTATGCACATGCAGGGAAACTGACAAAAGAAATGTACAATTACACATAAAATAGGTAAAAAGCAATAAATGACAGTAATGTTAACAGAGATGATTTAAATGCTCAAACTAAACTTTAAAAAATACGTTTAGTTTTTTGTTGCCTAAAAAGGTAAAGGCCTACTTTTGTCCTTGCTAACCCATCATATGAATTATAAATCAATTTAAAAACAAACAATAAGCAAGAATGGAAAAGAGATTGGTCAGTTTTGGCCGGAGCCAGACCCAGGGCAAGTAGTAAAAATATCTTGTTTAAAAAATATTATATTTTACATTGACTTGAAGCGCATTTATTATATTGATGCAAACCACGAACTTTCTCTGAAATAGTTGTACAAAGAGATTGCCAAACGAATACGAAGCAAGATTTGCCAAGATTCTGTCATCCAATTAATTTAACTTGTTAAACCATTTTGTTACATATTTCATCTGTATTTGAACATGTTCAGTTGTAAAAGACGGATGAATCTTATAGATAGGTACACATAATGTTCTTTTTATTTGTTTATCTTTCCCAATATGTTTAAAAGTTTGGCTTGATGTACTCTACTTTGTAGTAAACTGTCAATACAGAAACACGTGACAGAAGTGCTTCTTCAAAGTCTCTTACATGTTTACAGATTTCCAATTTGTGCCAATATGTTGTCATTGATGTGTGTCATTAATGTCATTGTCTTTAGAGATTGTCATTCGACAATTTTGAGAATTAGTTACTTCTTTGAAGAAATGTAGGCCTAACAATGACACTATATATTATTATATTTAAAAATAGTTTCTGCTAATTTTACATACATAATATGTATATATTATAAAAACGTTTTCCAGTATGTACGAAAATTTACTTGTTTACTTGTTGGTAGAGAGTCTTGAAGCATAAGCTTAGGCCTATATGTGCCATTCGTTCCTGGGCTCTCGTTCTTAATGAATTTTAAAGTTCCGGGTCTTCCATAAGCTAAGTTGTGAACAATTATTTAAATTGTTGAATGTAATTGACATTAGCAACCCAAATTGGTACCAGTAACCCGCTTTTTTGCTAATTGTAGATCTTTATCTTCAAATTTCTCTTAACTTTAAAAATTGAGTAAAAATTATATGGCAAAATTAAATGTTATTAGGGAAAAATTGGAGAAAAACATTATTAACATCTTTCTTGAAAACATACAAAACTTGAAAACACAACAATTTTCTTCTGGATTTCTTTTTTTTTCTCTCTGTTTTTTTGTAGTCAAAAACATCAAAAGTTCGGCAGCCTCGACGATTTTGGTAATTTTCAGTGTTAAATCTTGATTTTAAAAACACTAATTATTAGCAAGTTAATTTTAATGGCCAAAGGCCATTCTGTACGGTGAACTCAAAGGTGCTCCTCGCTCGATTGAACGTCCCCGACTACGGTATAAGGATTGTGCCAAGCGTGACCTGTCAGCATTCAGCATAAGTCATCACTCATGGGAGA
>JAOTQE010051062.1:0-21076 GCA_025631205.1 Nesometra sesokonis
AACTCGACTGTTCAGGGCGATAAGGCCGATATTTTCTGACAAACAGTGACCCCGAGAGGTCAAATTGGTGTACAGATGAGGATTAGCTGCTTCGCAGCAATAATTATTATCATGATGTTATAAATGTTTTACTTTAAACTGCTACAGTGATAGTGTACATTACTTAAACTTTAGTAACAACAATTAATTACATTCCTAATTACAGTATTTTATCTGACTTTGATCTTCATAATTTTACTAAGCGACAGGCAAACGCACATCGTCCCAATATGTACAATAAAACTGTTCACCAACCCAGTTTTATGACAATGTTTTCGTTTTATATAACATGCATGCCAATGGAAATAATGGTTATTTATGTATTAACTTATCATAAATGGTTTACGGTAAAACCTTCATATAGGCCTAATACTGTATACAGTACTGGAATATTTAACTTCACTGCAAATAGCAAATTTTGTCCAACATATTCAAAATTTCAAATTCAAATGTGAACAGTCTAATATCATGAAGTCCAATTTTAATTTCATTAAGTTAGGCCAACTGTACGTCGGTGCTATGTATTATATGTTCGAGTTAGTATTTTTAAGTGTTAATGGTTCTTTCTCTGTTGTTTTGGCATTGATTCAAAATGGTCGGCACCACAGAGTTGTTTTGACGTGAATGAAAATTTGCATTACAGTACTTCACTAAAGTTGTTTAACAAAAATGTTTACTCTCTAAGTTTGTATGGTTCTTGGTTCTTCCAGTGTGCATTCCAAAGTGTATCTTGTGTATAAATGTAGGGCTAAGTGGTCTTGTTTTACTGTGCAAAATGTTGTATTAGGGCTACTTCCTATACTTCCATTCCGGTGAATTGTCATACCAAGGAGGTTTTATAGTTTACTATAAAACCTCCTTGGTCATACAGTACCTCTACAATATTTATTTAAGTAATTACAACGCCTTCAAAATAAAAAAAAAACGAAAATAAATACTGTACCTTATAAAAAGCATATATTTAGTGTCAGTATACCGACAATTTGTAATACATACCAACCTGACTTTCCTAAATTTTGCCGTATTTATTTGTAGTTCATGGTTCGTAGTCATCGTGCCTGTGCTATATTTAATGTGTCTGATGATCTACAATACAATTTTCTTCGTTTTATTAAATACCACCCAACAATGTGCTATTTGTTGTTTGACATTCCCGTGTATACGCTGGCTGTGAGGTAAATAAATAGGGCCAAGGGTGTACAAACTGTGTTTGGTTTACGGTGGTCGATTAAACCATGGAGATACAGTATGATTAAACCAGGGAGTTGTTGAACGGATACAAAATACGTGTCCTATATTTGTATTTGTATATAATTACTGTATATACACATGCAGTATTGTTTATTGTAATGTTGATGCGGGTAACTGGCTTCAATGGCATTTATAACGAATAAAACTGAACTGAATTTAATTAAACCAGGGAGCTGTTAAACAGACAGATTCGCGCTTCTTCGTAAAATGTTTAATACATATACACAATATTTTTTTAGTAATTTTCTAGAGCGTTTGGTAAAATATACTTGTTGAACGACATCAAAATCCTGTTCTATAATAAATAATGCAATTGCCAATGTTTGCATTCGTGTATTAAGGTAAACCATGAGCCATTATACTATACAACTTACTGAGATTTGGCGATTCTTGTGACAATCAATCATAGGTTATATTAATCAAGAATTTATTTATAATGAGTATTTTTGTTAGCTAAAGGATTTCTCAGTGGTGGTCGTACCCGTATTATTAGTTCTTTGAAAATGTATATTAAACCACCGTTTCGTTTTAGCCCAACACTGACAAGAATGTACTCTACCACGTGAGAATACTTGCCAAGAAATTTGCAGTTTGTTTTGTACGGTACTACGGTGCTTTCTATCAGGCCTAGAGCACTAAATTATACATTCATTTAGAAAAGCATTTTGGTGAATCATATGACAAAATAAATATATGCAGTGCATGTACTTATACATTTTGGAAGATATTATGATGTTCGGTGGCTTGTACTGTACAGAAAGTTCATATAATTCTCTGTCTAAATGTCTTAATTTTTTTAAAGATAAGATACTAGTAGCCGAAAACGTAACGTCTGTTGATTTTTTTTTATGAATCTATACGTTTTAGAAATTATACACAATTAGAACCTGTGTTGGAGCCACTTATGTTTTAGGTCATATTTCAGTAGTTACTCGAGCTCTCGTCAGAATGTATCGTTTTCTAAGCCTGAATTTCATTTTCCTGATCGTTAATTTTCATTATGCTCGACAAGAAGGTCTTTGCGTGAACTTCCCGACCAGTTTTCATAATAAAATTCGACATCCTAGGCCTAAACAGGATTGTATGAGGTAAATTAACCGATCGTGTCAGGCCTTGGTAGAGTCAAATAAGGTGAACGTTGAACCGTTGTGTCAGGCAATGCATAGTAATATTACCGGACACATGGTTTTCATATATCCATTATCATCATACTCACATGCTTCAAAGAGTTAATATAATGGTACATCATAGTTTACCAGCCTGAGGCGGATTTCTACCTATTTAAAGTCTGATTCAAGTCAAATGTACCGTCGCGAAGCACACCGTCAACTTGTTGGTATTTGAGTCATAGTAACAATGTATATTAACACTGAACTTGATTACAAAAGCCACAAAATTATACAAAAACATATGTGGTCAAAACTTAATTATTATACCATAGAGACGGTACTATTTTCTCCATCTACTACAGATACGGTATACGTTGGCACAGTTCATTATTCGGGTTGAAACCCAAAAGAAGTTTAGTGTTGTTGTCTGATTTAAAACTAGTCGTTTTGGTTGGTAAGATATTTAACCTGATAAATATCAACTGGAAAATAGAACTGTATTGCAAATATATGGTACAGAAAATTTTATAACAGCAAACTGTATGTCGTGGATTAATTATAAATAAGGTAACGACACTGAACAGGTCGCTTTACTGGTCGAATAAAAAAACGTTCAATTTGATCTTTTTTTGGAGGTTTGGTAGAATTTAACCGGGTAACAGTATATCTCAAATGGAGTAATGGACGACCTTGTTGATACAAAGGCTAAATTATGCACAAATATACAGGCCTACGTCAATGCATATTTATCCGTAATTGCAGTATATGGATATTAGTATTTGTTATTAATTAACAAAACATGGTATTATCGCAAGTTTACTAAACACAGCTGTCGTTTTAATGAGCGTTTTTAAGTAGGCCTAAACTTTATTGAAAGGGGTGGAAACAAAAATTAAATCAATACTGAATGTTAGTGTAGTTGATTTTCGTTCATTTTACAGTAGATTGTGTAACCATGGAGAAAACAAACCTTCGTATTGACGGAAAACTTATCAAATTTACTGCGGATATGTTTGGTTGTACAATATTCAGGAGTCGGTCAATAGCGCCACTATACACTGTAATCTCAACTTTTCTGTTAATTACTACTGAACAAGAGGTTGGTTGTCACTTTATCTACTGAATTTTGGTGGCAACAACGGTGGGATCAAAACCATCGGGTTTCGAATCTCGTATGAAACGTGCAAATTTCGTCATGCGTCCATTTGCACCGGTACCTGGACCAGGCCTATAGTGTTCTCCGAATTAAAAAAAAAACACTGGTAAATTTTCAGTATAAAGTCTGAAACAAATACGACTTGTCAGACATGGCTTTGGGGTTGGTTTTGGTACCAAATTAATGTCTGCCCTGGCTCTTGCAATTACATGTAATGTTATGGAGTAAGGAGTGAAAACTGTGTCCCACCAATCAGTGCGATTTATTTGCCATAAACACAATTTTTCACTGGTATTTTGTATATTTTTACTGTTAAAATTTATTGCTTAAAACAATACCTGGAACACTGTATAGCACTGTGTACTGTGTAGTATAGTAGCACTGCTCGAGCTTGTTATCTTAAAACGGTTACTTAAACATACGATACATTACTGCCCGTAACAGTTATTTCCCCATTTACAATCATACATTATAATTTGCCATTAAAAAATATTGCGAAACTAAAAACTTTGGCATATTTAATATTGCAACAGTGAAAGCTATGTACCAGTATCTTTACTGTATATTGAATCTGTCATTTTGAAAGTTTAGTCATATCATTGAAACTATTCTTAACAACGATTGCACGGTGATAAAACACTTGCGCAACTATCATTTGCCTCTTGTTTTAGCTTGATTGTTTTTCTAGGATCGGTGGTTATACGGAGAAAACACGACTTTTCATTGCACTGAGTAATTATGAACTATACTATATTTCTTCATTATCAACATAAACAACTTCATTACTTTGAGAGCTTAGTTATATTGCAACCTTATTCATGATTAGTAGTATCGTATGATACACGCCATTTTATGACTTCAGTTAAATTTCGTATTAGAATACATTATTCATAAACGCGCCACATTCGGAGGTCGTAATATTGTTGGTAATACCATAGACAAAAAACTCCATGTTAATATATAGTATACTTTTGTACAAGCTTATAATTAAGGACAGGTAAATCTGATGAAAAATCCGTTTTACTAAAACAGGTGTGGATGTGTGATGTGTGGATGTGTGAGTCGTATGAAGACTAGCTGTTTATTTCTATAATAGCAGTCTTTCAAGGAAACCCTGTCAATCGCCTGAAACTCGCCACCCAACCACACACCCCGTAAACCCCAGCATGGTATCTCAACAAACATAAGTAAAACAAGTTTTTTTTAATGATTTTTGTGTGTGAAACACAAAATAACAAATCCACATTTCACAAGTATCGAACAACTCGCAGTTCACTCAACTAAATACTCCATGTCCGACAGCATGGAATGTTTAAAAGGCGGCGTAATGACGTTCTCACACGTTGCCTACGCGCGAGAAGGGAACTAGTTGATTATTTACCTTAAATATGTACTGTCACCTGAAAATGAAAAATGATTTTAAAAATAACTTGCTTAGGCCTATTTAGAAGAAGTATAATATTATAATCATTTCACTCAAAATTAGAAGATTAAAAGATATTCACTCCTAAATTTACAACATTATAATGCTAAAATAAGCCAAAATCCATTAAAAGTCAACCTCTATCGTCTTTCAGTGTAAAAATCCTATAAAACAATTTTAAACACTAATTTCAGCTCTCAATATGACTTCGGTGACTTATAATATGGGCAAGCAAATTTCAGAATTACTAGTTATGACTTTTTGCTGATTTTTGAGTGAACTTTAATCAAAGATATATAGACATAATTTTTACTACAAATAAGGTACCGGTACTGTACTATATTTTGGTTGACGGACAAGGAGGTACATTGCGATATGTTATTTGAGATTTTACGTGATTTACAGCGGTAAATGCCCACTGTAATATTATTTTATTGAACAGTTCTGGTACAAAAAGCCTATTAAAATAGTGCACCGATGACTAGGAGATGGTTGTTGCGTATTAATTTGCTCTCAAATATAAATATCAGTGTAATTAACGAAACCCATGAAAGCAGAAGAAAATCTTGTGTTTCCGTTCGTGGCCAGTAACATCCAGAACTCGTAAAAATGCCGGATTCTAAGTGAAATAGTTATCAATTGAATCATTTAGCTTCTTAGATACAATATTCTCCGTGCTACTCACTCCTTTATCAAATACAAATTGATATGATTGCAATTAGCGAATGAAAACACGATGGATTGGTGCGTATTTGTGTAGGCCTAGTGAAGTTCCTTTGGCTTAGCGACGTAATCTACTTGCTATTACAAGGGAACAATGAGATTACAGCTATTACATTGGTGAAATCCCTGGGATCGATCCGAACCTGACCGGGTTCGAGTCTCAATGAAAAAAAAGAAAAAAATATATAGGCCTACGCGTTTTTCGCTTATTCTCAGATCCAGATTCTTGGTCTACAGTATGGTAGGGAAATGTACAGTAGGTCAAGTGAACAAATAGCCTAGATCGCGGGCTCGGGACGTTACAGTAGCTCTGTAGTCTATCGGTTTTTACAAATGTCTGCAATGTTTGAACGTAATGACACTTTCTAACTGTAGGCCTATATCATTATCTTTTATAAGTTTCAACCATCAGTTTCAATGCTTGTTTAGTTTCAATTGTAATTATCATAATCATGAGAAACTCAAATAAAATGCATATTCCTCTAACACGGCACATTTTCTTTCCAACGTAACATTCAGTTTTCAGGCCTCAAATGCTGGAATAAGCGAACTACGATACATGTACATTATCAAATCTCCACCAACTAAAATGTTTTCATGGGTTTTTCTTTTTGTGTAGGCCTATATATAGGCCTAAACAGTATATTTTTCCTTTTTGTTTGTTTGTTGAAATATAGTACTTAGTCTTTTTTTCTTGGACAGCCCGTCACAAGTTTTCGATTTGGGTGTTAGCCTCTTTTATTTAAAAATGCACTTTGTTTTGCATTGTTATCTAAAGAAATGAGAACTAAATGTATTAGGCACTATGTACAGTGTATGTAATACAGGGCGTCCCAGGTGGTCTGGAGTCATCATCGGAAGATCAGACAACGTTATGTTCGTCTGATATTTGATGTTTTGCTAGCTCCTTTGCAGTTTCTGTATACATGCATGCTGCGTCATTTTGCGTCCCAAAATATTCTCCTCTATGTTGTTAAATTGCGTCACCGGGTTTGAACATTCTAAAGTCTATATTCACGCAGATCAAAACTATAAGCCTACACTGTATAGGCCTATATATAGGACATGTGATACCGACGAATACAGTACCCAACGTGATTAATAATAATAAAATATATTAATTATAATGAATAGGCCTACATGATCAACTACAGTATACTGAATACATAACTGATGTTTAGTAATTCAATAATAATTCCAAATCTTTCCTGACCCATCACTTAAATTTTTGTAATTACTGTTGATATTGATATTTGACCTAGTAAAATTTGGAGCTTATAAATTTGAATTTATGTGAAACTATTCACGCATAGGCCTATGCATACCGTACCTCAAAGTAAGACAACCGGTACCAAATCATTAGGCCTGACCAGATGCAAAATGACGACAGTTTTTGCGTGGGTGATGATGATTTTTATTTTATTTACTGTATATCTTGTAATTTTATGCTGCAATGAACCTTGTTTTTTAACGGTTGTGGGTTGTGGTACGGTGGCCTATGGTTAGACTGGCTACAAGTCTTTATATTATATTTTAAGTGTTTAATGAAATGCGCTACCAGTGGATGATGAAGTTTTAGTGGTGTGAGGTTTATCCAAACAGCAGAAAAGAATGGATCCACCTACTATGGAACGCAATGGGTGCATTTTCATCGACTTTTACGAATTAAACTGAATCACAGTCTTGAAGACTAGCCTATGTTAGCAGTCATAGGTATTTAGTGGCGGTCATGTTGTGATTACCAACTGATTCAGCACAAATTCTCTGTACAGTACTACTACTGTAGGCCTATAATAAAATTTCGCTTTACCTTTTTCGATTCGCCGTGAATCATCTATTGAAAATCTGGAGGCCAGGAGATGATAATAATAATCACACGACAATACAGTTATTAACTTTTCTATCGGGCTGATCACCAGGTATTTACGTATCTGCTTATTCATGACACATGACATTATGCCAATTCTTGTGGCGTTAACCAGTGAACGTTCACTGTGTTAACCAGTAGGACCCAGTTTTTCTGACTCTGTTTTTCCATGTGACCGCTTGGATATGTCGAGATCAAGGAAATAGCTGTCTGTATAGTAGGCCGAATCTAATCCACAGTCGGCAAACTGGGTTTCGGCAAACTCGATTCGGCAACTGGGAGGCGGCAAACTGGATTTCGTCAATCTGGTAGAATACCAGTAAATCTTAACAGGATAATATATACAGTAGGTATTAACTACTTCTCCTTGGTCTGAACCCAGTTACATTGGAACAGCAGGAATATCGAAAATGAAAATTATAACTAGTGTAATCAGATTCCAGGTACAGTACACAGTACGGTATGTATTCTATTTGGACATTCTCTTGGATCATGCTATGGTAATAGTTGACCATAATGATGTCTAAATATTTTACATTCTCTGCCTAAACTTTGATGTAAAGCGAACTTTATTCATGTTGAATATAGGCCTGATACGATGCTTTGGCATGTACAGTACAGTATGTACTATTGTAAATCTATTTTAAAGTAATTGCCTTTGGATTCATCCGGGTTCAATTTTTATAGCAATAGTACAACCAAGGAGTTATTGGTGCAACACTGTTAACCTCTTATAAGCTACGGCTTAGTACAATGGCCACACTGTAACTCTAGGTCTATGATGTGATATCATAGACGTAAACTATTTCAAAAATAAATAGCATATACTTATCGATTGTGAGAATTTGTTGTACTGTAGACATACAGTACTGTAGGTACAGCAGTGAAACAAAACTTCTGTTCCCATTTAGTAACTTTGCTATGTTCAATCACTTGTAAAATTAAGTTACAAGTTTGTAAAATGACGATCATGATGACGATGACGGTGATGTTGAAGATGACGACGATAACGATTATGATAATGACAATGAATAGTGTAATTGTAGTAGTCGGAGTCAGTGTATTCGAGTGTACTGCATTCACTAGGATGCACTCTTGATTAATAATAGCACTCCCTATATAATATAATAACATTAATAATGTAGAACAAACAGTTAATTCTACAATACAATTTTAGGCATATTTTTGATAAATGTACCGACATATACATTAGTATTTAAATATCGGTACATTTCGCAATTCTCTTACTTAACTAAGATTTTTATGTTAGAAATGTGATAAATGCTGAGGAAATGTCCAGCAAATATGTTATGCATCTGTACTATTCGAATTAAATTGATTGTCCCACGCATTATTATTCAGAAAATGCCGATTTATCTACATAATATCGTTGTTTAAAGACTGTAAATTATCAGTTCACTTTGCCTATTCATTACTAGTACTAGTAGTAGTCGTCCTAAGGTTATTTATGAGAAATACAGATACCTTCGTGATTAATGAATGAATATTTAAATATTTGACGTCATTTGAAAGTTACGTTTCCATATAGCTGTGTATATGTTATCTATAACTATTTCTTCCATGGTTAAACATGTTTTGCTTCCAGTTGCTAAATGTACGGCAAATTGCAATACTGTGGATCAATATAGAATTATCTGATAAATGCTTTTACGGTCTTAGGCCTACACTTCTTTTTAATAATGAGGCTGAAATTGCTCAGAAATTAAGAACAAAATAAGATGAAAACTAAGAAATCAATGTAATCACATACAGTAGCCTCTCTGTTTTCAAAATATACTACAGTACTGTAATGTCATGAGATGTAATGTAATCGGAAGTTCCATCAAGGTACGACACGTAGTCAGCCAAGCTTTTCATATGATGATTTCCCCTGGAATATAGACCCTTTATAGATCACAGTGTAGGTGGTCTACCCGTACATTACAGTAGTATTTTGTATCTTTGTGAAGTACGCAAAATAACAAGATAAGAACTTTTTGGGCCTGAAATTGACAAAAAGGTAAGAACACTGAGCATGGGAAAAGGAACAATTTTACTGGTTCTACTTATTATTAAAAAAAAAATAAGCGTATTTCCACAAAAACCACGGGGTAAATTCTCCACCCTCATGTCATTAATTTTATGATGCGGCACTGTACCCAGCAATAGAAGTAGAAGAAAAACCATTTCTGTGCACAGAATTTTCGCACAGTAATATTAGACCTAAAACAAATGTTTTTAAATTCAGGTCGGCTGGAGATGTTGTATACTCAGTAATTTTTTTTCCAAATCTATATTCCACCACCATGCTTGCTTGCTTGCTCCAAGTCTGTATATTTTTAAGTGTTAATAAAATTCGCCACCAGTGAATGATGAAGTTTTAGTGGAGTGAGGTTTGTTGTACATCAGAAAGGTATGACGATCTACCTGCTATGGAACGCAATGGGTGCCTTTTAATCGTCTTTCACTAATTAAACCGAATCACCGACTTGAACCAAGACTAGACAATTGCGCCCTTCATGAATTATGTGCTTCTGTTTCTCAATGGTCATGATGCAGACCAAGTTTAGGGCTTATCCGTCTACTGCTTAGTGAATTAATTTTGTGTATATTACGTGATTAATACTTGTCTATGTTGCTGTTGTATTGTAGACAGCTTGTTGCGTGGGCACGGCATGGCTCATTTTTCAGAGTTGTACAGTATTTAAATTGGACTGTTCGGCATTTCATAAAACGCATGCGTTCATAAAAACCGAAAGTATTGCTGGTGACCATGTTATATAGTGTAGCGTTATTGATGGTTTAATAGCTCTATATAGGCTTCAGATATTTCATCTAATTGTAAATAATTGAAACGATAAATAAAGTAAATTGCAATAGTTGCCATATACAATAATTCCAAGAACTATTGAAAGTATGTACAATGTTATAAATGCCTCGAGACTATACATACTGTAGCATGCGTTGATCTATGATAGATTGCAACACAGTACACATTGCTACTTGTTTAATGATCTCCGTCACATATTAACCAATGCGATGATTATACCTACACTAATCGCAGTACAATAATTTAGAAAGGATATTAACATTGCCTCGTGTTACTTATAAGACATCTAATATTAGAGTGTAATATAATATATTATGTAATGAAACGCTACTAAATATGAGTATGTAATGCTATAGCATAAAGCGATCGCATTTTCTTGGAACTCGTGTCAAGTGGGATATGCTATATTATAACATGCCCTGTTATGACGTTCTCTGTGACATGTCAATTGTACCGGTACCCGGTCAATAGCATCCAGTCATCATATCGATTATATGTACAGAATGTGTATGTCTCGTTATTCAAAGTAGGCCGTGGCCTAAGCCTAACAACGGATGGTAGGCCGTGGAGGAATAGAAAAAATATAGGCCCTAGGCTAAGGCTTAGCCTTTGACTGTAGCATGTAGTACGGAAACGATCATTGATGTTTTCTGTTCATGTAAGCCTATATGTGTGATTAAATTAACCTGCTAGGCCTATTTTGGTAGTTACAGTGTAGGCATTTGCTATTTAGTGAGAATATCGGTGATTACGGTAGTCTTTCATAGTATTAGCCTAATACAGTACCAATATAACAGTGATAAAATTAACCCGCTGGGCCTATGTTTGGTAGTTTCAGGGTAGGCATGTGGTATCATATCGGTGAAATACGGTACGGTATATTATTAATACAATACCGGTATAACAGAGTGATAAAATTAACCTGCTAGGCCTATGTTTGGTAGTTTCAGGGTAGACCTGTGGTATTTAGTGATCAAAATACGGTACGGTAGTCTTTCATAGTATTACAGTAACGGTATAACAGTGTGATTAAATTAACCTGATAGGCATATGTTTTGCAGTTTCAGTGTAGCCCTGTGGTATTTAGTGAGCTGCATATCGGTGAAATACGGTAGTCTTTTATACCGGTGTGATAAAATTAGCTTGCTAGGCCTATGTTTGGTAATTTCAATGTACAGTACTGATAAATCTTTAATGCTTTTTGTTTGAAGTGTTATTTAAGTGTACGTTATAAATTTGCTTATTATGATTGGTGTATCGTAGGTAACCAATGCAATTAAAGTATAATATCAAACCGGTAACTACGGAGTAGAAATATGAATAAATTATTAGAAAAATCGACCACACGCGAAACACAGAAAACTGAAGATAGAGTGCTACGGAAATAACGATTGACCTAATAACAAATTGATAGCGTTTGCGGTAATATATTACAATACATGTGGTATATATGGTGTGGATACTATTGTGCTCAATTTATATAGGCCAATTTAATAAAAACATAAATTCACTGTGACGGGGACGGTGAGGTTTTCCATTAAACGCTGGATATCGCGATGGTGTGGTGGGAATGGGAGTGGGAAAAGAAGGAATGTTTACCTATAGTACCGTATACTACGATATGTTAGGGCTTATGTTTTAATTCTTAATGTCTTTAAAAAAAACATTCATGGAAAACTAGAGATCAAAGATTAACAAAAATGTTTGATTTACCATGTTCATCGACGATTGCTAAAACTAAACTCCGTTTACAGTGTACTGTATTTTTTTTAAGTTTTGAGACGTATTTTTCAAGATAATTGATATTGCTAGATAATTTTTAATTTGTTAAGCCTAAAACGATAATGAAAATAATTGTCCTCGGGTACATCATTATTTCTACGATTTTGTTTCGATATCAACCACCAGACCTCTAAATGTAAATCTGTTTCGTCTCGAAAATGAAAATAAACTTTTGATAGCACCATGAATGTATCCGATGGTTTTGCTGTAAAATTCAGCATGGTTTTATGAGATAATAACTACTTGGTTTCGGCATGTTTTCAGGCCTAGTGTCTAATTCGACAAACTTAACGCCTGCCTTTGTCGGTTTATTCTAGGAGGTTTACAGATCGTGTAGCTCGCCATGCTGATTGAAACAATTAGGCATGGTTTGTGAATTTGTTGGAAGGCTGTTTTCAGATTTCACGAATTTTTAATTCGACCTAGACGGTAGTTGACGTATTAAAAGTGAATTGATTCCAACTAGATTGTCAGTTAAAACCTGTAAATCCTAATACAATCATGGAGTAAAAATTTTACTCTATGATAAATAGAATAATTAAATTTAAATAACATAAAATAAAAGTAACTCCAAATAGGCCTAAGGAAAGTGTGTCCATGATTTCTGAACGTTTCGACTTTTATTATTACTGATGATGACTTAATAGAAGTCGAAACGTTGAGAAACCATGGCCTCACTTTCCTTATTTGAATTTACGGTTATTCAATATTAAAACTTGAACGGAGTCATAAATTTAGGATACAGTTGTCAGTTTTTAATACCACTGCCATTACCACGGGATCCAAGGTCGTCCTAGAATAGACCTACAATCACCACAGGAAGAAACCCAAGTAGAAATAAATTCTATAATTCAAAACAAACCCACAATATGCCTAATAATAATTTCTCGGGGAAAATTTTGTTATACCCATTAGATTGAAATTAATATCCATATTGTAATCTGTAACCATAAAAAGCAAACCAAAATGCGGATATCAAATCTAAAATAGGAAATAATTTTAGTGATGCTATCTCGACTTCATTGAACAAGGGAACAACATAATTGTATTAAATTATTTCTAATAATGTAGCTCGTTCAATTAAACAGAAACGAGGCAATAATTGTGGTAATTACGTAAGTGTAGGCTTACAATTGATATTTACTGCGTTTGGTTATTTTTAGGAGGAGTTGAACATTGTGACTTTTTTTAAACAATTATGGCAACCGTACGTTTTTATTGCCATATTTACATTAAGACTTTCACCACGTAGTTTAATGCCAGCATGTTTAAACTCGCAAGACTTTAATGATAATTAGTTACCGGTAGGTACTGTATACGATTGGAATGTTTACTTAGTATTGATGTTTCAGTGCATGTTATTAATGTAATGTACCGGTATGTATTGGCTAAAACAAAATAGGTCTAGGCCTATTTGGTTTGCTCACAAGCACAACGTTTTTAAAATTTGGGTCGGGCGACACAAAAAAGGTGATTTGCCCAGTTTTGCTGTTTTGGTGCCCTTTTAATGTTACGCCTTGCGCAAACGTATGTCTGTAATTTATTTTGGTGCTCAATTTTAAGGCCTACGCACCTTATATAAGGGAGGGGGAGCAACTACAATAAGAGGGGGGGGGAGTGCGTCCTCTCCTAAATCCGTCCTTGCCTACAATAAGGACTGAGTAGAAGTTAGAGAAACACTTGGTGATTTTGTTTTGAATTTCTTTACAATGTTACTTTATATTTTATCCATTATGTTTTATACATCCATGTTTATCTTACTGTATCCTCCATTTGTTATATATTTTAGGGTTATAGTCTCATTTTGTTTTGAAAAAAAAAATGTATTCCTACGTTTACGTTGTTGGGACACACACCGAACATGGTTGTCTGACCGCCGTGTACCACAGTTACACCGTCGTTTATGGTGGGCCGACAATGCATCAGCGGCAAACATACTTCGTGAATACTACATGAGACCGACAAATATAGGCCTATGCCTATTCTCCGAACACGAGAGCAAACCCTTAAGGCTAATTCGTGAATGCTTGCCACCGACAAATAATTACTTTTCTCTCCGAACACGAGAGAACACCCCTCGAAAAGAATGAGTCTATAGTTGTTTGGTGGACAATAGTGCTTTATTGTATATAGACATTAAATACCATTGTGGGCTTGTTTTTTTTATCTAGATTATTCTTTTATCGGTTCACAGTCTTAAGATTGATTGAAGGGAATTGAACTTGGATGCTGTTTACATTAATATCGATGGAAGTTTATGCGAACTGCTTCATCGTACCATATTTATTCCTACAAACATGGTTGTAAAATAGTACAGTATAGGCTATAGGCAGCTTACATTTTCCAGTTGTTTTATTGAAGTCAATATATTGAATAAATGAGATACAAAATTTGGTAAGCAAAAGCTAAAAAATAACGTAAAGTAAAACAGCCAGAGGTATAATGTGCTCACGTTTCGTGACGCCCTGTCATATTTAAGTAACATTTGAAGGTAAAGCTCAGTCCAGACTATCAAATTTATTTGTCAAAAAAAAAAAATCACAAGCCTATATATGGTAATGATGATGTCACACAATGACCATACATAGAAATATCATTACCATATAAGGATATGATCAAAGTTTTTTGTCAAATAAGTTCTCAATGGATGGGCCTGGACCATTGTTAGTACAGTATTCTTGGACTGCAATAGGTAGGTCTCAGTAATATAGGCCTATCTGAAATTGTTTAAACATTTTTAAATTAGTGAAAAGTTAATTGAACTATGCATATTTGTTCATTAATAGTGCATATGCGGAATATAATGATTGTTAATGAAATTAATTCTTCCTCCATGTAGACTTAGGCCTACAGCTCTCTGCCCAATATGCAAAGATGTATTTTCACTCGAAAATGTAGAAAGTTATAACAATTAATTGTGAAACTAACTTGGTCATATTGAAGTAACGTGAGAATTGAAATTACTGTATTCACAAAATTGTGTAATAAGGTTTTTATACTGTATGACCAAATTTTTAGAGGCTGTCAGCCTTTTAATGGATTCGTGCACATTTTCGACATTGTTGTTGCAATATTAAGGGTAATTATTTTTGTGATGACATTCTAATTTTGAATGGAATAATTATAATACCAGTGATGTAATTATGCAGGGCGGAGGTGGTTGGGCCCACCCACCCTCACCTTTCCACTCAACCTAAGGCTTAATTTATGTCCCTCCACCCACCCTAATATCAACCATTCACCCACCCTAAGCTTCTGAAAGACCTAAAAACACTGTTTTTAATTGTTTTACCACCCACCCTTAAATCTTCGCTACCCACCCTTGGATTTTCTACCTACATGCCTGCAATACGTATATTTCTTCAAAATATGCTATTATAAGTTATCTGCAAACTTTTTTTTATTTTTCAGGTAACAATACATCTGTAAAATCATTAAAATAGACCAAATGTAATCATTAATCATTTTTGAAACATGATCTAGCCTGCAATGTATCTTAATTTGTTTAATGGTTGTTAATAGTGAAGAGGCAACTGTATACCTATGAATACGTTTTTGTTTAATAGCTGTGCGTGATGTGTTGTATGGTACATTATGCATACAATAATAGTTTTTATTTACATGTACCATTGCCTCATTGGGAGAGGGTATTGAAATGAGTTCTGTCTGTCTATTCAGGTCTATCTAAAAATACTGCTTTACTTCATTTTTAGATAATGTTACTTGTATGCATTTCTTGCCAATTCCTGATTACTTTCCACTCGGATTCATTGTGTGATAGCTTTAGCATATTGCACTCGATAGACTTGTGGAAATTTGTCAAACCTTTTGTACAGTTGTTTATGATCAAGTAGACAAAGTTGTTCAAGATGAACAAATTAGCCTAATAATAGGCCTGGTAAATTTAATTTTCAATCTTTGAAATTTAAAATAGGCCTAAATAAATTAGGCCGATTATTAATCATAGGCCTATATCATCATCATCGTCGTCATCATCGTCGTCGTCGTCGTCGTCGTCGTCGTCGTCATCATCAATACCATTATTGATCTTCGTCATCATCATCATCATCGTCGTCATCATTATCATCATCATCATCATCATCGTCGTCACCATTATCCATGATCATCATCATCATCATCATCGTCATCATCATCATCAATACCATCATTGATCATCGTCATCATCATCATCATCATCATCCTCATCATCGTCATCGTCATCATATTATCAATGCCATCATTAATCTTCGTCGTCGTCATCGTCATCATCATCATCATCATCAATCGTGCATTGTTATCTATAGGTACTGTATTATTAATATTAAGTATATGTAGAAACAAATTTCATCATGCGTCAAGCAATGGCCCTTAGTTCCGAAATCTTGCTATTTAAATATGTTCATTATCATAATTAAGATGTAACGTACGCTTCTGTATGCTATTTTGTATAAAGTTTACTTTGTAGCCACAGTTTCGTAATAATCCCCATTTTGTATGTAAATATTAGAGTATCTGTTAAGTAATTGTAAACAATTGCCTGTGTAAATTTGAAACAATACTATAGGTACGGTGTGACAATATATGTTGTCAGTAGTTAAATGATAATAAGATGGATAAACTCAGACATTTTACAACGAAAGAAAAATTGAGAACAAAATAAGAACTGACATCCGAAAGGTCCACTAATCAGCAAGTAGGAAAGTATACATACTCCAACCAATAAGGTAGGCCTACACGCCATGGCGGCAGGATTCAATATTTTGACATAAATTATGTAATAATCAGGAATGAAAATTTGTCCATAAAATTCCAGCTTATAACCATGTTGTCAGAAGTGTTAACCAATCTGAATTATTAAACTAAAATCAGAATTATTATTATTAAGTATTAACCAATAACTAACTCTGACTGAACAAAAAGGTGTGACAACCGTGACAGAACTAGATTAGCATTTAAAGATCAAATATACCTATATGAACAGAGAGAAGAACAGCTCCTTTGATGCTTATAATTTTAGCCCGTTTTTAAGCAATGACTTTATTCGTTTAATTGCAAACTTGTTCGAGGAGAAAAACAATTTTTGTTTTTAATGTAATTTTTTAATCAAATAAAGCTCATCACATACTGTTTCTAAAAGTTTAATCAACTTAATATCTCCATTAATGTCATCAAATATTATTCGGATACAATTTTCCAAAAAAGAAAAGTCGTCACAAAATAATCAAGCTTTTGCTCAAATACATAATTATCCTTTCGACCGTAAGGCCGAAATAGGTCTAAGAACATTTTCTTAAGTATTAATTATTACAAGGGGCATTCCTTCCAAAATCTACCGAAAAAAATTCTTTGGACCCGTTTATTATTTCTAAAATAATAAACATGTTTAGTTACCTGCATTCTTTTAAAGTTTTATTCTCGAGTAGAAAAAAAAAGCTAGGCTAGGTCTAAAGGTAGTAAACTGTAGATTGTATTCGCGCGGATGTCACCCAATATTCTCTACATTGTAGGTGCTGTTTTGCACACAACACGAACGTCGCCGATGGTTACTAGACTTAGAAGCAAGGGAATAAAGAAAATACATATTCCTCCGCTTTATTTTTTTAGAACTACACCAAAAAACACAAATTTAAAATAGGCATATTTTAATTTACTTGACAAAATATAACTTTAGAATGAATGGGCGTTTACATAAATTGTCTTCAATAAAACTAAATTTGAACATTCTCGAACAGAAAATTGGAACTAGGCTCAGGCCTATAGCCTCAAACGATATGTTGGACAGAAAAATAACATCGAACATACTTTTTAAAAATTATGCTTGTTTCTCAGACCTAATAATAATACTGTAATCATTATTTGAAGAGGGAGTACAGACAGAAAAGAAGGAGTGATCTGTTCTCTCATGGCACTCCCCTCTTTGGACTATCTGCAATTTAGAGTCAGGTGAACGCACAATGGACCTCGATCTTGCTCAAGTTTATGAACCCTCAATTTTACATACTATACTCCTAAATACAACTAAAAATAGTAAAGCATTAAGAATAAAACATAAATTTTAAGTGGATACGGTGTGTTCAAATTAACCACTAACTATGATTTAATATATTAAACATCCTCTAGGCCTAAACATTGGGTAATAGTAAATAAATCAGGAACTATAATGAACAGACTTAAAAAACATAGCCTAGGCCTAACTCAATTTTACAAACCCCCGGATTTACATACCCTTTTGGTCCCACACAAGGCCTAAATCGACGTTCCACTCTATGCCTATATCGAAGCTTCCGTTAAGTTTAACCAGAGAATTTATTATTACCATAGTGGAAATTATTTAGAATACTTGGGCGAATATTTCCTCCATGACCTGCCTGTTTTTCTAAACCTGTTCACCGTAAGACTCAAATTTATTTTTATTCCGTATAATTCTATTTGGTTATTATACGACATGTGTTAACTGCAGTCGTGCTTTGTTTCACAATGTTAAATTTCATCACGAATGTAAAAATATCCTATTAATGTTAAAATTCAGCAAGGAAACGTGTTTATAATTTGATTCAAACAAACGGACTTCTGCAACCTTGGATGGGCAATAAGCCGACGGAAGAATGTTGAAATACTCGCCACTCGCGTCTGTTGTACGAAACAAGCAATCTGTATTTCTGCTGAAAAAATAGCGTGGATTATGATAAAGAATACTGTGGCCTACTGTGAAACAACGAATGAAGTATGAAGTACACAATTTTTTAAATAACAACCAGTAAACTTTTGCCCAGGCTCAGTTTTCTTATTTTTTTCCAGTTTCAGGTTCAAAATGTTTTGTTCTTATTTTACGCACTTTTTAGATATAAAAAAATATTACTGTATTGTATGGATAGACCTCTGTTGTTTAAAGATCTATGTGACTGGCTGGTTTTCAGGGTAAATCATGTATTTCAGTAGATGATTTCTGTAAAAAAAGCTTGTATTTTGTGTCGTTGCCTGATAGAGCTTCTGCTTACATTAAATGGAGTAGGCCTACTGTACTTTAGATATTAGGCCTAAGTTGATATAAACTTTTGAAAACAGTAGGTACCGTATGTGATGAGCTACAGTACACATTTTTAAATTTCCTTTAATACAAAATCATTCATTTGAAATTTTTCTCAGCCTAAGTTTGTTCTTATTTTGTTTAAAGTGGGTTCTTATAAAAAAAAATGTATGGAATATTGTAGTAGGGGCCTCAGTGGAAACTAATCCTTCATTTAGGATTAATTGGGTCGTCTTGAATCCGATTCCATACCCATCTTTATAGTGATGTCTCCTGCCATTTTGGATGGATTTGAATGGATTCGAAAAAACAAATAAACTAATGTTGTACTATTAGTATTACATTATGATGGTACCATTTGATTCAAGTAGATTAAGGTTTAGCTTTACTCTAAAACCTGAACTGTGATTTTAAATAGGCCCACTTGCTAGACTTCTCATTAAATTTTAACTAAATGGATAATAAATAATAATAAAGTTTTCACTCAAACATTTTTAGTGAAAAAAGTAAAATTTTGTGATAATGTCATCAGAGGGGGAGGGGGGGGGGGTCAGCTGTTAATTTACACTTTACCCTGCCCCCTTCGGTCTATCATGCATAACTCCTATGAATCGGATGAAATTAAAAGTAGGCCTTTCGTAGCTTCGAAAACGGTACGGTAATTTCACAGTAACATTTTTCGTTACGCAATACACTAAACATCGTTATATTTTCACATACCGTATATTATGTCGATGTAGGCCTATAATATTAGTATACCGGTAGTTAGGCCTATCTAAATATAGGCTATATAATTCTTCCATGTATTAAGTCATGATCTTGTTTCATAAAGACCTTCTTACAATAAAGACTTCTTGACATTATGCTAAAACATGGATAAATATGAAACAGTTCCTTCTATTTCACTAATCATAGATTACACCACGTGTAAATGTACCATTGTGTATCCTCGCAATACAATCTTTGAATGTAGTATAAATCAATGATCAGGTAATCCAATTCCAATAGAAACAAGATATTTAAAAAACGCTTCATTGGTATGGTTTTCTCAAACAAGGACTTAATGGTGTATTGTTAGACCTGGCTTATTCAAATTTAAAGAACCTCTTTCGAGAAAGTAGGGTTATCCTGGTATTCTGGTTTGCAGACCAGTGTAGTGACGTTATTGGCAGTATTGACACACGATGAGAGAAGAAAATATTGAAGGAATTCGTATTTGTGTGCAACTCAGCCAAGGTTATTGTCTTACACCGTGCTGCTGCACGTTCTTTTTGAAAATATTTACACCTACAAACGGTCACCTCTGCATTTATAATGCCATTCAAAAGTAAAGTTTGCATGTCTGTTTTAATTAACGACAAAAGGCTTCCCTTAACGGTATCATGCATGCCAAGCATGGAGGTGTTGATGTAAGGAATAATATGTTTATAATTATATACAAACCAAGTTAAACACATATATGAAAATCTTTATAGCTTCGGATGAGCAAAAGATAGTTTCGGTTAACAAGAGAAAACGAAAATGAAGATTTCAATCAAATTTCAAATCAAGTAAATTCAATACTGAATGAACTCGATTGTCCTAAAACAATATTCCACACTTTGTTGTAGTCGAAAAGAGATTTAGACCCTGTTTCAAGTAACCAGTGGCGGCGCCAGGATTTCCCCGGTAGCAGGGCAATTCACCCGACGGTTGGACAAGTGTGAGGTGGGCGTCTCCCGGTTATTTGCCGAGCTTTGTGTGCCATTTTAGGTCATTTTGGTACTGGGGGCTCGTCTGGGCATTACCCTGCAAAGTCCCCGACAAATCCTTCAATTTGTTCCCCACTGTAGCCCACTACCCCACCCCCCCCCGGAGCGGCCGCCCTTG
>JAOTQE010051073.1:0-21075 GCA_025631205.1 Nesometra sesokonis
ATAGACTTATTAGGATTAAATAAAATATCATGCTTAACCCCATACTTTTCGCATATATTGACTAGCTGTTGTAGTCCCGTTAAAGATGGGGCTAAAAGGGTCATATCGTCAGCATAACTCAAATTATTTATCAGACAGAAGTAAAGAAAAATCGTACAAAGTTGGCAAAAGATATTGTGAAAACGAGAAAAAGAAATTTCTTATATAGACATTTCTTATAGTTCTTACCATATGCTTTGGAAAACCCTTATAATATCTCATGGCGATTCTCTACAACCAACAGGGAACTTAATGGAAAATTGAACCCAATCTCTGAGCAGGTGAAGACCAGAAGGTTAAAGTAGCTGGACACACGTCAAAGAAGAGGATGAATTAGATTCCAAAATACTACTGTGGCATCCAAAAAGAGGAAAAAGATCAAGAGGACCACCCAAGAAGGATTTCATCAGGCAGTTGACAGGTGACACAGGCTTAGAGAAATAAGATGTCAAGATCTGCATGCTGGACAGAGCTGTATGGAAGGCCATCACCAATGCCCGACCTTATGAGTTGCCATAAGCATGTTAAATTACAACATTGCATTAACGTTAAGTACGGTAATGGAAACAAAGTTATAGGCCTACGCTATTGTATTTTACATGATCAAACAATTTCAATATTGCAAGAAGAAGGTATCGTGGCTGAGGTAGGCACTACGAACATTTTATAATATTGCACTTAAATATGGTCAAAATGGCACTCTTAGGCCTACACATTCAAAAAATGTTTAAATTTTGCACGAGGTAGGAAGAAAACAACACCCATTTCAGCACCATTGGGCCCAAATGTGAACATTTTATAATGATCGAAAATTATGTCCTTTGACGGTATAGTATAAATGCTTTTAAAAAGTGTCTAAATTTAACACAATGAGCCATTAGAATGACTGCGTTACCATCTGAATGTAAAGGGAAAAACCCATACCCACCTCAGTCCTACCGTTGATTGTTGCTGAGATTGGAAACTTTAGAATAATGACACTTTGACCAAGGAACAGGGAAATTAACATTGTTCCCATGGGGCTTCAAGGTATTACAACTTTAAAGTTAAAACACAAATGATTTTGTTTATAATTTCAAACAGATATACTCGGTATTTTACTTAATTAACTCTAGTTGTATTTTTTTAAAATAAAAAACATGTTTTTTAATCTTAAATATCCATTCGTTTCTACACAGTAAAATCAGTTACTTATATCTTTCCAAGCGGAAAAAATTTAGGGGGGGGGGGGTCCGGACGTCGACGGCCCCAATTCTCCTCTGGATCCGCCCCAGTTATTATGTACAAATGCAATTATTTGATACTTACTTAAAGAATTCAAATATAAAGATGGAGAGTAGACACCCAATGATTGAGAGTGTTCCTCCAATGTAGGATAACACCGATAGAGCTACGTTATGCCCTTCAGCTAACTTTTCCTACATAAAAAAAAAACCAAAACCTAAAGTTATATTGATGAAATTCCAAACATAGTGTTGTTAAAGGTCACACAAAAGGCTCTATAGAAATATACACGTTTTTAGGGTCGGATAGAAGAAGTTATGGGGGACCAAACTTCTATAGTAAAAACATACACATACCAAACCAACTTTGGTTTTTATAGTGTTCTCGTTTTCTCGTTCCGTTCATTGACATATTGACACATTATTGATACATATTATATCATTCATTTTTTATATAAGTCTAATTAAAATATAATTGTTATTTATAGTTGGAAATGATATTTCTACGTCTAAATGAGTGATACAAATTTAAATAAAGTACTTTATTAACACCACCTTCACATTTAAATATATTTATTATGTATTTTATTTAATGTCTTGTGTAGTATTTCTGTTGTAATTTTAAGCGGATAATAGCCCATAATCTGGCTTCAGTAGCAATAACAATTTTGAATCGTGAATCTATATCTGTTATAAATAGAAATATATTTCATGATTATCGCCAGGATTTCTGATAAATTATGCCTACACTGTATATATTTATTGTTATGTAGGCCTATTGTATTTAATGTCTTGTATAGTATTTTATTTGTAATTTTAAGCGGATAATAGCTCCCAATAAAAATCTTGAATCTTGATATCAATAATGGACATTAATTGGGTAAACTTAGCTTTGGATGAATTAAAGGACAACTTCGGGATTAAAATTTCTATGGATAAATCTATAGAGCAATTACTGACAAAATTTAAAAACATTTGGACAACAAGATACTGCCAAAAAAACGTGTTGAAATGTAAGTCACAAATCAAAAGTGGGTCTACTACTCAAATTACACAGTGTTAAAGAATAGGAATATTAGAGATTTTGAAGGGGTTGTGTTTGAAAACCAAACTCACATTAAAAATATAACTCATATAAATAAAAAGATCAGTCAAATTCACATTAGAACAGGTAATTCTTCATGTGACTTTTGATACTGTCTTCAAACACAACCCTAAATCTGTAATTTTCGTATTCATTAGCATTTGATTTAATGGCTTATTTGGAAAGTGTTTTTATTCATTATATCATTGTCAAAATGATGTGAAATTTTGTCAGTAAGGTGAAATTAATTATTATATAGGTGTATCAATAGAAATTGTAATCCCAGAGTTCCACTTTAAATATTAAGTACTGAGTGTTAGATGAATGATCTCAATCGCAATCCTTCTCAAGTTCTTACCTGAACTCCGTGGACATCCATTAAGACAGCGAAGTTTGTAAGATGATTACATTTACACTCGGTGTGCGTCTTGTTGGATTTTACTACGACACAGCCAGTCGTATCCCATTGCGTGCTAGCATTTCTGTGCGAAAGATATGGAATACTTCAGTTTGACCTAACGACGAATTTCAAGTGGGGTCTTTCTGGTCTTTCTGACTGTCTCTCTGACAAGTGGGGTCCTGGTCTCTCTACCTGGAGATAATCCCCGACACTATTAAGAGTACACTGCTCTCTTTGAACGATATTGTATACCTCGACAATGCTTGACTTCTCATTCGAAAGACGGTGTTCTATATTTAGAATGCATTTTGTCCCTTTGGCCGAAATCAGAGTGGCGATGGATGAAAGTAAATATATTCATTTGTATAGAATACAAAGAAACATCATTTAAAAAAATGTCAGAGGAAGCATCAGAAATCATTTTTACTATTCTATTGTTTTCTTTTTCATAATTTTGAAATTTTCTTTTAAGTTAAACCAAAAAAAGTAGACTTACTTTTTGCTACGTTTCGGTTACTAACATCGGTAACCTTGTTCACGTAAGTGACGTGAAGATATAGCGTCGTCACAGTTCGTGTCTCGGTGTTGGTCACCAATTTTTTCAGCTTTTCGCTTTGACGATGCTAGATCTACACGTCACTTGCGTGAACAAGGTTACCGATGCTAGTAACCGAAACGTAGCAAAAAGTAAGTGTACTTTTTATGGTTTAACTTAAAAGAAAATTCCAAAATAATATATTTGAAACCAAATGAATTTTTTTTGGGAACATTGCTTTTTTCGAAAAGAAAATTTCAATATTAACACAAACTAGAAATCCGTATGAATATTTCACTATAACTCAGTAGAACTTACGTTGAGGTTTCATTGAGGTAGACACATGTTGGCTTGTTACTGGATTCCTAAAAACATAAACAACTAAGATTACTGATTTGAGCCATATATTTCTTCTACTTGTACTTCTGTACTCGACAGGATCCTTCAGTCTGGACATTGTGTCAAGGATTGGTGGAGTTATGCGTGTATAGACCCGGTCACTTATAAATCGTTCAAACAAAATATGTACAAAACAGAAATGTGCACAGAACTTAACAAAGAAATTTGGTTTGTGCAAGTAAAATTGGTGTACACATCTAAGGAAGACTATGAATTGCGCTCTTGAAGCTACTCAGATGTTGGGGTGTAAGAGTGGCAGCAGGCAAAGCATTCCACCACACGGGAGAGTGAATACTTGTATAGAAGGATGCGGGTTGATATTGGTTTTAATTTTTCAGGATGATAAGACCTGGTGATAGATAGTGGCGTTGGTTGGAGGTATTGTCTCATAGTGAACATCCATAAGATATGAGCATGGTGTTCCCGAATTGAAAAACCTTGAAACGTTTGAGACAAATTCCAAGTGGAATATTTATATTGATAATATTAGAATTGGGTATATTTTATTCAGAAGAGACTGTATAATTTTGGATCAACGACTTCATGTCTCGCTCAAATGGACTAGCTAAAAATAAAGGTCTTTATTATCCAGCGTATAATACCAATACTCAACACAGTGACGTCAACGATAACGATTTATCCAGTGAAAAGCTAAACACAATACCCCAAGCAACCAGTCAACTCAGTAACTCCACACATTGAAACCCCAAATTACTCGCCTTTCCGTGCTTTATGACATATTCTATAGGTTCCTCCAGATTTTGAAACTTTTTATCTTTGTCTTTATCAGTCACAATAACTTTTAAAGAAACAATGTCACCATTCACATACCTGTAAAAAATCAAAGGACAGTTCATATTTCTACATATCGTATTTAAACACTTATGAGGTGTGTTTTATTGAGATGTGTTATAAATGAAATAGACTAAACTGTATTGTATGATTGCCGTCACACCCAAAGAACCTGAAAGAAAACCATTGCAACGTTATTGTTTGGTGGTGTGACCCTAGTCTTGGTTCAGGACGGTGATTTGGATTTTTGTGGGAAAACAATCTGCGTTCCATATTTCGTGGACTGTCATACCTGTAAACCTCATCAACTGGAGGTGCACTCTATTAAAACTTAAAATATAAAACACATTTTGGGGCAAGTCTGCCTCTGCCAACATTGTAATGTTTTTCAATGCGGTAAATCCCAGGGCGATTCACAATACGGCGACCATTCCCGCCGACGACCGCTCATGGGTTTTGAACGTGACAAGAAAAATAGTCGGGGTTGTGGTTTACATTTGCATTTGCAATTTTGCATCGTTTCAGGTTTACTGTTCATATTTAGAAGCCTTGTACCAATTTTGCGATAATTTGCATATATCAGTAAATACTGTCCTACATTTTCAATAAGTTTGTACAGTAATTGTTTTCAAAAAAGCGGTAGGACTAGCTTAGTAAAGCAATGTGCGGTAGGAAAATAACAAATGCGGTAGCAAACCACCTAAAGATTGGCAGGGATGACCCAAGCGGGGTATGCAGGGGTCGGTCCCTTTGAGAATGTTGTCACATAGTAATTTATAACCTCCTTCGTCTCATGTTATTTGGGCGCGCGAAAATTGCGTATAGCTCCCTGTATCACAATGAATCCTTTCAACCGTTTCATCGCTCTGCAATCAAGATACATTCCACTTCCAACGATCATATTGTAAGTTTTTGATTACGCCATGCTGAAAGTTGTCGAAACGTCAAGTACCCAAACTTGTAATACATTTCAATAAAATTAATACATGTTTCTATTGCTTTGTATTGTGGCCGTACACTGATGATGAAGAAGAAGAAGAAGAAGGAGGAGAAGAAGAAGAAGAAGAAGAAGAAGAAGAAGATGATGATGATGATGATGATGATGATGATGATGGTGGTGATGATGATGATGATGATGATGATGATGATGATGATGAAAATGATGATGAAAATGATGATGATGATGATAATGATGATGATGATGATGAAAATGATGATGATGATGATGATGATAATGATGATGATGATGATGAAGATGATGGTAATGATGATGAAGAAGAAGCAGAAAATGATGATAATGATGATGATGATGATGATAAGATTAGCATTTTGATCAGAAAATCGGCCTATACTGTACTGTATGTCAACCATTTTATACTATTAATGATGTAATACTGAATCTAAACAATGATGGCCTCATAAGATCTTTATATAAAATGATGAACAAAATTAGGCCCATTTGAATATTTACTGTAATTGTTAATTTACGTATAAAATCTGAAGATTGTCTTGGCTTAGAGGTACAATACTCACTGCGTTTCCTCGTTGTTTGATGCACTTGCGTTTAGGAGTTTACCAAGAGTTTTAAACCTACCAATGTAGATAGCAAACTCTGTAAAGAATAAAACAGTTGTATATAATAAATATTGTATGCCTTGAGGAGGATACGACAAAATATTGCATCCGTCGTGACAAAATGTGGTGCCCCCAAAAATAGGTATACTATACAATATTATATTATTATTATTCAGTTACTCAATGAAAAATAGGCATTAGGAGTAGGTCTAGGAGGCCAAGGCTAGCCTGGTATAAAAAGCTTATAAAACAGTTCAGTTAGGTCATTTCGGGGAGAGGCGTGTGCCCTGGCTCCCTCCCTGATGAAAATAAACACTATAAGTAGGCTACATATAAATGAGGCGGTGAAGACAGCCATCTTAGCGAAAATCAAGCAAAATATGGAAATGACGTTATAATTATCATTGCCATTATATCATCATCATTATCATCATTATCGTTATCATTATCATTATTATTTGGATACTGAAATATACCATAATACGTTCCACATGACGTGATAAATCCCCCAAATTATTATTATACTTATTTGATCACTGAAATTTACCCAGGCGTTCCATATATCCAGGCGTTCCATATATATATGCCAGTGGTTTATGACGTTGAGTAGATCTCTAAAATTCTTTTGCTAAGGTTTTCTAACGAGGAGTAGTAGGAAGGGAGAAAGAAGCGGATGAGTATGAGGAGGTGTAATAGGAGGAACAACAAGAACAAGAAATTGAGATTTGTCAGGCTTGGGGACTGTGAAGTTCTCACAAAAATGTGGATGGTGAGGTTGTGGTGTGGTGAGTTGTCTTGCGTCGCAGTTGGAAACCACGATAGATCTAATATTTTAACGGCTAGATAGTGACCTTCCACAGAATACACAACCCCAAAGTGCAATTCCATGGAAGCCCCTACTAATCTGAAATCCAACAAAGCAAATCGTTTTACGCTCTAACACTGTTGCTGCGTCAAAATTTCGCCCCCAATCTTTCATAACAATTTCAAATTTATCAATAAATCGAAGTAAATTTAATCCAAATATATAGACATTGACAACATAAAATATATGTGGTATATGTAAATAATTTGTATGACAAAGGAATGTTAAAAATAAAGTAATTACAAACAGTTATTATTATTTAACTTACATGTGTGACGAAGGATGGCGACCGTCAAATAGTAGGCGCCTTCATGTAATGTAATATAATGTAATTGTATTTATATAGCGCTTAATACAAACAAGGGACTGTCTCAAAGCGCTGTGAAGAATAAAAAGTAAGAATCAAAAGAGATCACAAAGAATCAAATAGGTGAGTCTTTAAACTAAACTAAAAATGCTCACAGAGGAAACTGACGAATGGAATCAGGCAATGTGCTACAAAGTTTAGGAGCTGCAACAGCAAATGCTCTATCACCATGTTTTAAGACAACTGGGAAGGGTGAGCAAAACTGAAGAATTGTTCGTCGATCTTTGATATCGTTTGCAAGATGTAGACCTACGTTGTATCCAATCAGAGATGTAAGATGGTGATTGGTTATTTAGTGATTTGTATGTGATCAACATAAATTTAAAAGTGATGAATTGTTTAATAGGATTTTTTTTATTTGATTTGATTTAATTTATTTCCACACACGTAAATACATATACATTATACATATATAATTATATAAAACATACATAGAAATATGTGTGGATGGAGGTCAATAAGTTCACTGAACTTTAAGTCTGACCCCCATGTAAAACATCAGGATTCGATAAACATAATTAGTACAGGACAGTAAAAAAGTAAAAAAAAAATAATTGTGTAATAATTAACAATATAGCCTATAATTAATAATTAGGATAATAGGAAGCCAGTTGAGTTGACGAAGGACAGGTGTATTTAGCCGTAAATAATAAATCTATGGAAACACCTGGATAAATACACTCACCTGCATTAACATCTGAGACAACGGATTTTGGAACCACAACACTACTGCTAGACGTGCCTTCACCATTATCCTCACCGCCAAACTCAAAGCTGTCGCTACTCCAACTTGAATTGTCAAATACTTTAATATTGATATCTACAATTGGGATTAATTCAAAAGGAAAATTGAATTATATCACCTCTTAATAATGTTGAAGAAGATGATGATGTTAATTATGGTGATTCTGATTAGCAAGGTGACAGTAATATTTACATTACAATGGAAACGATTTTCATTTTAATGATAATAAATGCTAAAAGAAAATGGCAAAAGCTTTTAATAGAGTTTTTCTTATCCACTTTTGTATTTTCGGCATTATTGGTATTCCAAACTTATATATTCAAATCAATAAAGGCGTAGTAACTGAGGGCCATAACTTTGTAAATGTACGTCATATAAAATGTTTCGTATTTTTAATTCCCAAAGTTCCTGTTGTATATTATGTGAAAATGTATACAAAAACAATTACATTTAGTTACGATAGTAGTTGAACTAGACGTCTAGAATACTCAGTTTACCAAAAAACGACCATTTGGAATTTATGGGCTGGTGGCCATAATATCAATGATATTTAATGATAATAAAAGGAATAATAAATATTTTACAGATACTAAATGACCATAATATTACTGATATTAATGATCATAACAATAGTGATAATAATGATAATAATAAGCCACTTCACGGTTTCAACTCCGAATTTCCAGATTAAGTTCAGGTCATAACGCGCGGCAATATAATTCAACTTGCCGCGCGTCGTTTTATAACGTGATCTTAATTTGCACATGCGCAATTGAAACGGTGAAATGCCTTATTCTGATGATGATTAATTAATGTTTGAATATTAAAGAGTTTTCGAGTTCACAACGCGGCCCTGGATTAATAAAACACAACGTATATTCTTAGTATGTTCACAAACTTAAAAATGTGCGCAGAATGTAAATTAGGTCGTGTTTCCGCAGAAAAAAAAATCAGATAAATTATCGCGATAAAAATTATCCGTTAAAATTACTCCAGAAACGGATGATCAACCGAATATACCGAGAAAAATAATTATCGGATTATAATCTGATAATTATCCGATAAATGGCCTAAATGCTATATTTTTTCATTTGACCTTGGATCAACTTTGACATTGTTTTTTGCGACGAAAGAAAAGTCGCCCAAATGTCACCGGAAGTGGGCAACCCGATTGAAAAAAAAAAGAAAACATTATCACCGATTTGCGCAGTTGCATTTTTAATTGAACAAACAGGGACGACAGAAGCACTGTTGGCTGGCACGGCATGAGCATCCGGTACCTCAGCCGGTCCCACCAAAATTGTGGATGAGGTTCCAAAATATGTCAAGATTGCACCTCTAGATGCTCAGATCGCACCCGTGTTATTGGTAAAGCTGTCGTATCGGTTCTGCCAATCCTGAGAAACACAGCCTTTGACTACAGTTGAACCTCTCGTAAGCGGACACCCTCGGGTCCGGGAAAAGTGTCCGCTTACAGGAGGTATCCCCACAGGGAAGTTCAACTGTAATATTGCTGGGTAATCTAGATGATGAATTGATAACTCCTTATTTTCAATATAGGTAACTTACCGAAATTCGACATTGTCATCTGTAGACCTACACTATCTTCTTTCTTCGCTAGAGTCTTAGCATATGTTTCACAAATCTTCTCAGTAGAGTTTAGGAGAGATGTAAAAGTTTCAGCTGTTTTATCCTGCCAACACAATGGGATTCATTACAAGTTAATATGGATTTCAATATCTAATTTCAAACGAATGTTTTTATAATAAGTTTATTGCGCTAAATTGCACATTTGTTAACCATTGATATATTAATGGACGGTAACCCTTTGAAGAAACAATTGATATGCACATACAGGCTGCAAAACCAGAAACTTTTGCGTGCACGTATCTTTCGCGGATATCGCGAGTGATAAACATTCACGACAGTTATTGTTGAAAAATTGAGCCTGCAAACTGAAAGTAGACCTACAGCACGTTTTATGTAGTGTGAATTCATGCAGAGAAACTAAAGTCAATAGATCGAGGATTTGTTTTAATGTTATTAAAAGGTGTTAGATTTTTTTATTCTACAGAATAATTAGCATTATTTCTAATTATTATGTCCGCAAGGAGATTATGTTTTCACTTTAACTTTTAAGTTTGTTATTCTTTAACTTTTGCCAGTTTTCACCTGTTTGTTTGTTATCAACTCTCTTCCTACAACTTTTGGAGTACGTGTGTAAAATCTGTATGTAACATGTCTGGCAATAAGATGAAGATGAAATTGAACCCAGATCCATCATTAGGTTTATATCATAACGCACCATTTTTACTAATATCTATACAACCTGACACTGGATATCAACGAAACGCCTTGTCTTTATTAAATATGCCAATATAAGTATTGTGGTGATCATCCGAAGGAATAGGCCTACATACAAGGATCGTTTAAATAAAAAACGCCCCTACGTGAATTCCTCGAAACGCAATCGAGTTAGACGGATGGAAATGTCCGAAAACTTTAATTTAAAAGGAAGACCCAGAAACTGGGGTGTGAATTTCTGGGTTCCTTTAAAAGCCAAGGTCCAAACCGGAATATGTAGATAACCAACGAAAAATTAACAATATTTGCCAAAAGTGCTTGTCATAATCGAACGAAACTTGACAAAAGTCCTTCCTTCATATCATTGGCAACATAACATTTACGGAAAATCCGACGTGGGGGTGTAGAGTGTGGAATCATTTAAAGGAACGGTCCCAGACAGGTGTCGTGACAAAATGAATCGTCTTGTACGGCAGCTAATTTTGAAATATTCATAAAAAATAGACAGAAAGTCGTTAATTTTGAAAATGAGATTTCTGTTGTATAAAAGAATTTATGTATATTTACAATAAACATGTTTATTAGCTAAATTTTATAAAAGAATATTTTTAAAATCTGTGGAAAACATACAGGAAGTCAACTGTTGTTTATTTTAAAGTTGATTTTCTCTAAAATGTGTTTTCATACACGTATATGTAAATAATATTATTTTTTTTCTTGTTATACTCAACATGTGATCTTCATCCAAAAACTAAATTAAAGCTTATAATATTTTCTCGCGATGACATTTGATCCCAGACCTATTATTACGTTTATATCGCGCTGTTGAAGGAAGTAATTGAAGGAAGTATGGAAGGAAAGAGAACAGTAGGGAGAAGGAGGAAACAATTCATGGACATGTTTAACATGGGACGTTATGAAGAAATTAAAAGAAAAGCGCAAAGAAGAGATCAGTGGAGAAACTAAAACTCATACTCATAATCGGACCTGCAATATTGAAGATTACTAATGATGATGATAATATTTTCTATCAGAATATAACAATGACTCTATTTTGCTTTTTTGTACAACGGGACTCATTTTTTATTGATAACACCTCATAATTGATAGATCTGGATAGAGCAAAAATATCTTAATGATTGCGGTAAACCACGAGTTTTTAAGAAGGATTGAAGTATATTGATCGAAACGTCATATATTTATTTAATTATTTATCTATTCATAATATTAAAATAACACCCTACCGGATCGTTGACATTCTTCCAACCAGATATCGTACTTTCATCAACAACGTTATCAAAGGTCTCACCGAACACCTAAAATAAGCAAATTACGAAATTATTAGTTCATCTGCGCTAAATCAAAGAGTAGGCTACACGACAAAACAACCCCACTGGATTTATTTCATTATTCCACACCTATGGAGTTACCCCAAATTCCCTTCAAAACTGTGGTCAAATACCAACTCAATAGACTTCTCGTTAATAGGCTGAAGAAAACAAGTGCGAGGGACAATGACAAATAGAGTTAAAGTGGGCTAAAGTACCGAAGGCCGACCTGGCTTTAACTATTTCATAATAACTCTATTCATCCCTATCTTGGGTTAATTGACTTTTTAGGCCCATGTGTACGTTTTTCTTGACCATGTTTGTTATGTTGTCACCACAGTTTCCTTTAAATACATAATACTCTTAAATATAATACATTTTTTTTATAAAATCAATCTTTATATTTTATTAAATGACTGATTTTATTTCATTTAAAGCTATTTTGTTATTGCCAATTTTATTAAATAAGTTCACAAAATCTGTTCATTTCACTCCATTCCATGTCAGCGAAGTTGTCCACAGTGGATACCCAGTGGTTTGCAAACTGCCATCCCCAAGTTCAGCGAACGGGCGAGCGGGTGAACGAACGGATAAATAAACGGCATTTATTGCTCTCCTGCATGATATGATCCTGGGTTATAGTTGTTGGATGTGCAGGCTAACTTTTGTCCAAAATTTAGCCTACTAGAGTACTAGACATTCAATCACCGGTTATTCTCTTAGTTTAAAGACAGCAAAAATAGCATTAGAGTACTAACCCCCATGAAGTTTTCAAAATCATCAATGTCCGTTTCAGTGGTTACTGCAGCAATTGAAGCAATAACATCAGCAGCGATTGTCAGATCGCCAGGATACAGCTCTGATCCACTGTCCGTTATGTTCTGAAGTACGTTCATAACCTCTAAAATGGCTTCCTCGGTAGGCGACTCCTCAAGATCATCAGCCTGTTGAAAGAACATTATTGACCAAGATTGACCATAAACAACTAAACTCCACTGGTTTCCAATAAAACAACGGATTAGGCCTATATTTAAACTAATGTTAATTACATATAAATAACTTAACGACAAACCACCATAATAATATTTCCAATTTAATTAAACGTAGATCTCTAGTCTGTACCAGATCTCTTAGGTTGACTACTAGTACATCTGTACTTTTTTTCCACCTAGTCCCTTAAAACATACGAAGACAGGGCCAATTTTCCCCACTTCTATCCGAGAGGCACCTTCATTTGAAGTATCCAAAACTCTTTTGAAAACGCACCTTTTTAGTTCACTGCAGTTTGTATTTTTCTTTAATCTCCTAATTTTTGAGCGCTTTGAGACAATCGACAATTGTTTAAGGGCTACATAAATGTATAAATGTAACAACATTAACATTAAGGTGCATCCCGGGAGTGCATAGGTCCTTCCTCCCCCTGCATCAAAACTGTCCTTTTTGTAAATGTCCCATGCATATTTTTACTTTAATATCCCAGCTGATCTGTAGACCCACAGTCAAATGTCTGTCTAGGAGCAAACTAAAAGCACGCCATCCAGTAAGTCCGATCCGATATATCAGGTCACGGGACAGATAGAATAAGAGGTAGGTAAAAGATATTTTACCTGAACACTCTTTTAACTAATATTTACATAATTGTAATTAAAAATTAATTAATTTAATTTTTATTTAAAAATACATTACAAAATCCTTCACAAAATTAAACTTCAATAAGATAGAAAATCAAAATTGTCATACAAAATATCTATTTACCAGTTCCAGGACTGCTGAGAACTGTGGACTGATGCATTGTGACAAATCAGGATTTCCCCATTCAGCTTTTTGTGGACTACTCTTAGGAATGATTTCACACTTTCTTATTGCTGTGCCTATTTGACGGAAATGAATAATTAGTAAGACCAGGATCATAACGATCATATTGTATAATTAATATATCTTCAGCAAAAATAATAATTATGTAATATGATATTTAAGGCCTACAAAGCGTGGAAGATTAGTAATTTTTAAATAATTTTGCAAAAATACATAAATACCAATATCTCTCAGAAAAGCAAAATGTATTTAGAGATTAATTTCATTCTAATATTCTCAAGTACACTAAGCCCCCTGGATATACCAAAGTAGGCTTAGTAAAATTTTCGATTTGTTCATTTTTATGCAATTGTTTCAGCTTATTACTGACATTAGCTGAAATATATCTGGAAAAAGGGTATCTTTATTGTTATTTAATGTTTAGCGTTTTAATTTTAAATCGTCATTTTGGTTTTCATTTTTTAAAGGACTGTGGTTAAATGACCACGATTGTAAGGAAAACAGTAAAACAAACCGAACTGAACTAAAATTTTCTTTTGGGTTTCAAATGTTTTGGAGATTATTCCAAATATTAGGATCTATTGAGAAATTAAATATACGTTTTAAAGTATGTTTACCTTTACCTGCAGTACCTTTAGGACAATTTTGTATAACTTGTTTTATTTGTCTGGTTCAGTACTGCTCCATATTGGCATCATTTTGGCAATTCATTTTTTTAACAAAAAGAAGAAATGTGCAGGTTAAATGACCACGATTATAATGAAAACAGCCAGAAGACACACCGGATTGGACTTGAAACTTTCTTTAGAATTTTATGTTTGGAGATTATTCCAAATATTGTGTCTACTGTGAGATTAAATATACGTTTTAAAGTATGTTTGCCTTTACCTGCAGTTCCTTCAGGGCAATTTTGTGTATCTTGTTTGTCTGGATCTGTACTACTCCATGAAATGTGACTTCCATCTATGTCATCTTCTTCCGCCTCACACGGTGGTGTCTCTGGATCTTTACAATTGGTAGAAAAGTAATATATTTTAAAATTGATTTTGTAAGTTTATGAAACGGTTAAAAATGATAATGAATAAATTTTGATAATTTTAGCATAATTTTCGTCACAGTAATTCACCCTGGCCGTGTTGAAATCCATCGGTGTATTGGGTTACCTAAACTTAAGAGTAAAACTCCAGTTTCCAACCAGTTTCTTATGTTACAATTTACAGGTTTGAGTCAGGCATACGGGCAGTTAAAATTGTCTCACCTATAAATACATATTATATAGATTTAGTTACTGATGTTCACATTCGCTTATGATAAAAGTCTCCGTCAGCACACTGCGTCCCGGGAAAGTTGAAGGCGCTGCATACCGAGGTTAATTGAGGTTAATTACTTTAGTAATAACAAATTGAATAATGTAATTGTATAAATAATGCCAGAAAGCAAAGATGATCTCCTAATTTTGACGCCTTATTCTATCACACAACCACATCAGATGCAACTGACTGGTTCACCACATCCTATATAGAATTTTGAGCAGCATCGAAGTTTAAGGAGTGACAGTTAACCCTGGACTTGGCTGCCCATCTTGAAGTAATTCTACCAAATAATTTTTTGGATATTCATTTCTGCCTTCTTCTAAAATCTTTAACCAATGATGACACATAATCAGCAGTTCAAACAATGTTTTCATAAGTTTCAATAAAATAGTTTGAGGAGCATATCGGAGTGACATCCGTATCCAATAATACATAGTCCTGCTAGGTTTACGTTTATTGTACTCTTCTCATGAAAGCATTCTTTTATGCACCATCGAATTTCATTTGGGGAAAATTAAACATCGTAGCGGATTCGGTTGGATAGAGAGACAATAAATAAAGAGAACAGACAGACAGATGGATAGATCCCATCGTAGTACCGTAAAACGTCTAATATTAATCCTGTTTTTAAAGATGTTTTTAGGGTGCACGTACTAGTAAAGTAGGGATTATTAGCATAGAGTGTTGCTATTACTAAGCTCATTCTAGGCACTAATTCATAGAAATAGGCACAGGTAAAAAAAATTGTTGATTTAACTTCATCTAGAAGTTAACATACTTCAGCCTTCTATTGCTTGATAGGCCTAATTACCAACACAGTCACATTATAAAATGCTTTTCTTAAGGAATAATAATGTGTTGAGCCTTAAGTGGGTAAAATAGTTCGTTTAAAAATCATTTTGTAATAATTTATGTGATACAATAGTAATCCCTGTTTTTTATTAGAGCAGTGGAATTATAGATTAACTTTTAGGATGGGAATAGAGAGGAGGTTATTAATATGGTAGTGGGTTACTATTAGAACGGTATCCGACCTTAAGAAAAATGTTCGATCGATAATTATCTTACCAATATTGCAGGTAGTTCCGCGATAACCATTTTGACATGTGCAAGTAAACGCATTGATTTTGTTAGTGCACTCCCCATTATTGGCACACGGCTGACTTTCACATTCGTCAATATCTGAAAAAACACAATTAAAATGGAAGTAAACAAGACAAGTTTATAAATTAAAACCCTCACTCAATATCTTGTGTTAGGAATCAACGGCAAACCTTGTGACCAGAGAGTTAGGCTAGATTTCTTTTATTGTGTTTTAGAAGAATCCGGATTTTAACAACACACCGACAGATAGGGACAAAACACAAACTGACCAACTTCGTTGGAGGAGGTAATAAACAAAATGGACCTACCTTGTACCGAATAACTTAATTGAAAAACATTTTCTTGATCACCACCACCACCAGAAAATTCAATGAATAGGTAGTTACTCGTGGACATATCAGTACTAGGATCACTTTCTTCACAGGAAGACGATAGCAAATTCGTTGTACTACTTTCACCATTATAAACCTATGAATAACATTGAACCATTTCATTTATGGTGGACATGTTATGTTTTTAACAAACTCTTTCCTCACTTCATAAATTCACGTATAATCATTTCACTCAAAGTTAAAACATAGTTATTTTATAGTAAACTATAATAATTCCTTTAAATAAACATTTACATAAACATATCTGCCAACCTGCCAATTTTTTTACTCAAATGATTGACTCCTGAGACAAACTTAACCCACCATCGATAGACTGCATAGAAATAAAAATAGGTTACTCGGTATCACCATAAATTTTCGTCCATATCCGACGTTAGCGTTGCACTAGTGTTTTCCGGGAATTACTTGAAGGTTGTTGTCATTCATTTAAATTCAAGTTAGATATACTGTAGTTACATTTTCTGAACATTTTGCGACCAATTTATATGTAGTAATGGAGATAGTCCATAGACAAAGTAAATGTCAAAATTGCCTGAAACAGGATGTCCGATCATTTATGGAAAAAAAGGGCTTCTTACAGATATTAGGAATATGAATGTTGCGGAAACTTGAGTATATAATCGGTTGTGACCAAGATAAAAATACAGGCGGCAATTTTGAACGCCTTCTAACGGAAGTTGCCGAAAATTTACATGCCGGACAAAACAATATTTTGTACAATAATAACTAATAGGCCCTAATTTAGAAAAGGGGAAATTATAATGTACTCGATGCCTGGGTTCACATGAAATACCAAGCTTGGCTGCCAGATTATTTCCAGTGTTAGAGGTTATATCATTCGTACTTGGTTCTACATTAGTTATTTTTATTTGAAATTCGCCTTATGAATTGGACATTCCAAACGTGTGAGAAAAACTAAATGCGTCGTGTGTCTAATACTTGGAAATTACTGCGATGCTTGTAAAACGAACGATATATGCGTGAGCTGTCCAAAATTAGTGATTCATTTTGGACGGCTCGTGAATAATGTGTGAGTTTTACGCATGACATCCATTTTTAATCTCTCACGCAAACATGGTCACTGGCATAACTGTAGTACATGCAAACCAGGGAACAGTTAAAGTTTCCAACATTACACTTTCGGAATGAATTCATGGCACAGTATCCACAGTCCAATAGAGGGCAGTGCACGTAATACCTTGAGATAGTAGTTTCCACATTCGTCTGCGAAATCATAATCCGAATACTGAAGTATAATTTTGTACCCGTCTTTCGTAAACAGTTTCCAGTCACACTTGATGGGTGAGCTAGGGGATGGACTCTCTATTATACCAGTTTTCGTAGCATTTACTTCGACACCACTACATATACCTAGATATTAAGCGAAAAAACATGTTTAATATAAAGAATTATTTATTTTATATTTTAGACTGTGTTTTTTTTTGTGATATTGCATTAATATATATAAACGCAAGGATTGGGGCCTCGAGCACCCCACCATTCAAAGCAAACTTTTCCTTCAGAGATGAACTACACTATCAGAGGAAAAATTGTAAAGGTAGACATCCTTTCAGAAAAAATAATGTTTTTTTTGTTTGTCAAAAATCCGATCCGGGGATAGCACCCCATTTCCCCAAATCCTTAATATGGTCTGAAACAGTACAATAATTAAATAAAATACCAAGCTAGCAACCAAGCCGACGATATTTACTCTGTATTACCTAGTTGTTTATAATTTATTGACGAATTTAATCGTTGTGCTTAATATTTAACTCAAGGCCTATTGATTACGCGTTTAAAAACCCAACCTACCTAAAAATAATTACACACAATTGAATTATAACGAAGTTTTGAGTTTGTTTTTAGGTAATATGGAAAAGCATATTGCGTGTGATTAGTGAATTCAGAAAGTTATTTATTAAGAGGCTCATCACAGGCAATGTTTTTCCAATATTGTCTCCATCACAAACACACTTATACATTTAGCGTTTCATCTATTGAATAACAATTGTGGAATTATAATAATTCCATTGTGACTTTTTCTAATTTCATTGCTGTAAATAAGTTAATTTTTTTAGGCCTGTTTAGGCTTTGGCACAGGTATGATTATAACTGAGGATTCCAAATATCCGATAAGGCCTATGAAGTTTTGAAAGGATTTGAAAGATATTTTTAGTCCTAAACATTAAAATTAATGGATGACTACACAATTTTAATATGTTACATACACAATTAGGGCCTTACTTAAACCAGAGAAGATCATTCTAAAATAATTCCCATCAACTAATTGTGAAATAATTATTAACATATTGCCTTGTTCACTCTTTTCCATTGTACTGGAAAGCAGCAATATAATTCATTCAATTTATTAACATATTCAGATGTTATCGGTAAATTTCTCCTTAACGAATAGTATGTGCGTTATGAATATTTCAAATTAACAAAAAAAAAACAGAAAGAATAATTAAAATTTACCTGTGTAATTGAGTTTGAATCCTCCATACCCAGCGCTGTTGTCAGTTTGGAACTTGATGGATACTGAGTTAGTAGTTGAAAATATATTATTTGGTTTGATGTTTCCACAAATCGGTGGTTCACTAATTCCACCGTACGAAATCTAATCAACAAAAGACAATCTAAACAAATGAATGTATTCTTGGATGAATGAATGAATGAATGAATGGATGGATGGATGGATGGATGCATGAATGAATGAATGAACAAACGAATGAATGGGGAATGGTTGATGGATGACCAACGAATGAATGAATAGGCGAATCGAACAAATGAGAGAGAAAACACTTTCTTTTCCATATTTTACGTCTTTTCATTTCATTCGAGAACAACATTTTAAAATATTATCCGACTGGGGACAAAGCCTTTCCGACAGGTTTTAAAGACCTATGTCCGATGACGCCACCGTTGATGCTACGACGCCGATTCATTTTAAAGAAGGGAACAAAGTAAATGGGATAAGAGGTAGGGCACAAAGGAACGAAGGACATAACGAATTAGTGGTACGAATGTTAAATATCAAATGTGACCTACACAAAATCTAGATATAAATTTTGATAAAGGCATCTAAAACAGTGGTGGGTTTAAGGAACGGACTTAACAGGCTTAAGTACCCTCCCTAAAATTGACCCGATCTGTTTTGCGTTTAAATAATGGCAATGTACCGTAAATAGATGCACAGCGGCTTTATGTGGGGACGAGGATAAGTGTGACCCGTTAATCTAAAAGCAGGGTATTTTTTCTTGTCGAAACGAAGCCGGATTTAAGCCCCCCGCCCCCGCCGCACATAAAAATCACAATCCTGGATCCGCCCCTGTAAAAGAATGACAATACTACTGACCGTGAGGTTGTCATAACGGCATTTATCGCCTTGTGGTGGTTCAAGATCGAGTGATACAACGACGACCTTAATGATGCTTCCTTCTGACACTTCTATACTCCATAAGCAATCTTGGTTATTTTCATAGGGCTGTCCAAAATTTGCATTCTGGATCGTTCCGCTCCATAAATTTGACGATGTCGTATCCGAATTACAATTCCCGTCAACTGGAGCTAAATATGAAAACAATAATTAATCATTAAAGACCTGACTTTTAGTAAAAAAATCATGAGATATTCGACAACTTAATAAAAATAAAATACAAATGACTGTGAAATTAACACCCTTAGAGTATCTGTAATTACATCTTTGAAGGTAAAGTATATTTGAGGTTTACTAATCTGGCCATACCATATATCTTATAAATATCAAAACTAGTCTCCGTTGGTGAAGCAAGTAGACCTATCTGTATTTTTAATTTCCGTGAGAACCATAAATTCAAGACAAATGAGGCTAGTCACAAAAAAAACCACTAAGTTGTCTCACAGTTTTAAGAAATAAACAAATAAACAACAGGAAATATAAACAAATAAAAAAGCAATTTTTTGTATACTTTGTCTAATAACTTCAGTTATAGATGTCCAATTTTGATAATTCTCATTTTAAAGTTCACGAAAAGCGTAATATGGTTTTAAGAATTTAATTATCAATTTTCCTACAACTTGGTGGTTTTGCCATAACATATCTGAAATGTATTTTGGGAGCACGGGAAATAAGTAAAAAATGCACGAGACAACAACCATTTAGTTGTATGAATGTTTGGGGTGGCGTTGTCAAGTTATAAGCTAATAGTGGTGTCGTAATACCATCGTGATACTAAATCATTTCGTTGGAAATATTTTATTCATCAACCTACATCAGTCCAGATGACATTTTTGCAATCCTTAATAACCAATAATTCAGACCATGGATTTAACTATATATTAAGTTATAGACAGGCTTTTTGAATTTGAGGCAAGACACGGAAAAACCACCAAGTTGTGGGAAAATTGAAACTTGAGTTTTTGTTAAAACCAATCCACTTTTCTTAAGCTTTAAATTGAGGGGTCAATTATCAAAATCGGTCATCTATAACTGAAGTTATTGAAAAAATAGACAAAAATTCCCTTCGTATTTGTTTATATTTCCTGTCGTTTATTTGGACATTTCTCAATAACTTTCTGTGTGACAACTTGGTGGTTTTGCCATGACTAGCCTCATTTTATTGGATTCGAAGATGTGAGATAATAAGGATATCCCAAAAAAGTCTGGAGTGGACTCATTTCCAGTGGAATCCTCTAACCGTGATTAGGTAGGGACAATTCCGTAACGTTTTCATGAAGAGTTTGTTGGACCGCGAATCGTAACATCAACGCAAAACGTAATAATCAGCACAAAATCATAAAAATCAACGCAATTCGT
>JAOTQE010051084.1:0-21070 GCA_025631205.1 Nesometra sesokonis
AATATTCTCTTAATGAAGTTAAAAAGTGAGATTTTACAGAAATACATTTTAAATTATGTGGCAAATTGTTCCATAATAAATGGAAAGCCTAAGGCAGGTATTCATGAAAATAAGTCCATGACTAACCTTAAAACAGTTGATCCTGGACTATCCATAAACTTAGTTCCTTGACAACCAAAATTTAGAATGCTTTAGTCCAGGGTTTATATCTGGAAAAACATTAGACGCTTTTGAAAATACTGTAATCAGTTACTGTAGTCCCTGATTGAATCTGAATTTAGTCCTGGACTAAAGTTAGTCATGTTTCGAGAATACCAGCCTATTGTTTTTAAATCATGATCTCTGCACCAGATATATTTTCCAAAGTATCCTGTTCAGTAATTGCCTTTTACAAATTTCTGGAATATACTGTAAAGAACAAATGTTTATTTCAGAATGGCTACTTTAACCGGTTTACAATCCCTGAAGTGCGCGTGGATCCTGAGTATCGATGTGCGGCAATGGTCGTGTATGCACACAAGTTGGTCGTTGTTCCTTTCAAGAAAGACTGTATTATGGATGATGCTGAGATTATTACTGAGAGGTAGGCTAGTTAATTTTAGATCTAATCAACCAATCAGTCAATCAATCATGCAATTAATTTTGTAAATGCATTTTCTCTCTAGTGCTTCTGATGCAAACTTTTTTTTATTATTTTGTTTAGTTTTTAATTGTTGTTACCTATGTATTCTTTATTTGGTTTACTGGTACCATTGAGGTGAACAAGTACTATGGGTTGATTAATGTAAATTATTTTTATTTTTGGATTGGATTGGAATATTTCAGTTTGATACACCAGAGATGCACCCATTAAGTCAAAAGATCTGCGTCCAATTGGCTTCTTCTAGAGATGATTCGGTAGTCCACAATGAGTCAGTTTCTTGCTCTCTGCATTGTTTAACATGCTCAAGAGCCATGTTGCACATATGTAAAACACTTGGAACTTGTATTCCAAAGACTACTATTGTATTTTCACCTAACAACTGAACCAACAGAAGATTGGTGATGTACCCAACGCAGTTAGAGATATTTAAACAATGTTTCAGTTAATCCCCTATGTATTTTATCTCTTTCCTAAAAATATCTGTCAATATATATAAAATTTTATTTTAAACTTAAACTTAAGAAATTATTTCCTGTTAATTATTGTTTGTATTTCTATGTCAGATCATTTTTATATTTATGTCAGACAATTTTAACATGCTTTTAATGTACATTATAATTGTTAACTTTAATAAATTTATATTTGTCATTTAAATATTAAATATTTTACATGTTGGCTTTATTAGTATTATCAAGGGCACTCGAGGCTCAATGATCAGTTCTTTCTGGAACTGGTTAGGTCGTCCCTTTTTAAATAAGGTAATAAATAAATTTAAAAAAATGTAACTTCCACATGTTTAGCTGAATAAGGTAAATAGCAATTGTGTTTGTAGTTAGCTTGGAAAAGAAGATTGTTCAATAATGTAAATTTATTTAATTTATTGTAGTCAATCAGCAGTGCAACCAACATACATGATAGACCTGAATGAGTTAGATGAGAAGATCTTTCACGTGATTGACATTCAGTTTCTGCATGGTTACTATGAACCAACACTTATTGTACTCTACGAGCCTCTCCGTACATGTCCTGGGTAGGTGATCATACATTTTCATTTGAAGAATCCATGTATCTAAGTTTCTTTACTAAGTCTATATATCAAAGAAATAACTTTTTATTCCATAAATATGTGAGACCTGCTAACAAAATGAGTAACACCGTAGTTAAGATCAAATTGAGATAATTATTTGAATACTTCTGCAAGGTTTTTTTTTTGAGAAATTAATTTTGTTTTAATTAATTATGCATACTATGGTAATTATATTTCATTGACATATACTTAATGTCGGTTTTTGTATAGGAAAGGGCCCTGCATGTATATTTTTAATTGATTTTGATTGATTTTTCTCAAAACAATGTTTCCATTCATTAAAAATACATATCTTTGGATATACATATCCTACAAATATTTTATAAAGTTCAGATTACAGCTAATATTGTGTTCCTAATACAATGTATCAATAATTACAATTTTTAGTTTTTATCCATGACAGTCAGTTTACGGTGAGACCTTGCAGTTTAATTTATTTAGCACTTTAAATGGAAGTCTCAAGGATCATTGATATTATTAGATTTATATATTTTTTTTGTTCCCACTTACAAGAGAAGAAATTTCCAAAATAAATGGTTACAGGCCTCAAATTTGGGCTTAGTAGGAGCAAGGTCAGATTTTACTTGATTTTGAAGGCACCACTGGCCATTTTGCCTTGTGTACAGTATTACAAAGCGTAAGAGGACAAAATGACCTTAAATGATGGTAAATTTTTAACCCAAGTCTTGTTATCCAACTTAGTTTAGCTGCAGAATAAAATGAAATAAAAACATTGAAAATGTTGTTGTGAAACTTAATGATGTACTTAAAGGCAGGCCTTAGCATTACAGGTTTTGTAGGATCACCATGTTAATGTTTCCTCAAACAATTTTTTAAAGGGGAAAACCCATCACATTTAGACAGAAAACTTGTTTTGTCTTTTCTGTAAACTCAAACAAATGTTAACTATATAACGCTAACATTTAAAGGATAAACTTACATAAAACAATATCATTATTAATGTTTAATTAAACATTTATTGATTTTCTTTAAAGTCGTATTGCTGTACGAAGTGACACCTGTGCTATTGTAGCACTGTCCCTCAATATAGCCGAGAAGGTTCATCCGGTCATCTGGGCCCAGAGTAATCTACCATTTGACTGTACACAAGTTCAGGCTGTTCCCAAACCAATTGGTAAGTACTGAAGAGACTATTGTAACTTAAAGGCTGCTGGAAACATCCCACACCAACAGTCACTGGAACATGCCAATTGCTTACATGGGTGGTGAAACATTGTAAAAATATGTTGTAATTTTAATCATTAAAAACTCCAACAAAAGCTTTGTTAGACTATACATACATTAATATGGTTTATGTGGGTGTGGGTGTGTGTGTGTGTGTGGGGGGGAGGGGGGTGTAGGTATGTATGTTAAGACATAATGGTATAAATTGAACATACAAAAACACTTATGACATGCATGTAATTTCTTTCAATTCCAAATTATATTTCATCCCTTCTAACATAACAATAGAGTACTTTCGTAACTTGACAGAACACAAAACTAAAGAGCTAAATCCATTTTGTTTTTTTGTATTCCACATTCATCCAATATACTGAGATGATGTCCAGTAAGGGATAATTAATTACCTTAAAAAATGTTCTTTAAAAAATAAATTTATAAAAGTTATCAAAAAATCTTTAATGTAAAGTGGATTGAGCAATTTCGTATTTATTAGGTGCTATAAAAATGTATTAATATTGTGAAAAATGTTGCATCATAATTTAATGTTTGGTGTTAACCCCTATAAACATAAAATTGTTAATTGTTTTAAACCAGTTATTACTTGAAATAAGCTTCAAATGTTGATTTTGCTTTAATGACAATTATGCACTTTAATGCTAATTGTTATTCATTACAATATTTACCATTTTAGGCGGCGTATTGATCCTGGCTGTTAACTCTATTCTGTATCTTAATCAAAGTGTACCACCATTTGGAGTGTCTTTGAACTGTCTGACAGAAAAGTCTACAGCATTCCCACTCAGTAAGTAGTCATTTGTTAATTGATTGTTTATTAAAATCATTCCACTATGCCAAATGCAACCTCCTAAAAAAGTTAAATTTTACACTGGTGCTCCTTTCCCACATTCATAATTTTAGCTATGGTGGAGTACTATTTTGCACAATTAAAAGTTGTATTCTACCATAGAGATGCTATAAAGATGGCATCAAGTTTTTGAACAGTGGCAGTACAATAGAGGTATGACATCACCAAGATTTAACATGGTGTAACTCAAATTGCTAAAATTTTACTGTAACGGCACAAGAAACAATCGCAGTACAATTGAGGAACAAATTCGGCAAGTTTTTTACGTGAGCAAAAATAAATAAACAAGTAGTACATTTACTAACAAATTTAATATCCTTTTTAAGTAATTTTTTTTCAAACAAATTAGATAGTTACAGTGCATATTATCATCTTTCTTCATCAGATCTTCCATGAATGAATACATCTTGTCGAGATCATGAACGTTAAATTGTTCAGACCGCTTGTTCCTTTAAAGGATTGTACAGGAATGTACATCTTATACAAACTTACAAATGAATAAGATACCCTCATGACATATCTTGAGAACATTATGACTCTCATGGGAATGATGCTGCTGCTGCTTTTGCTATTTCTGTACATTTTGTTTATTCATTTTTATGCTATTTCTTTTGTACTGTATGTTGTCTTTAATGTCATGCCAAAAGGAAAGTAAAATAGCTAAAAATAAAAATGTTGTTTTATCTTGCAGAGAAGCAAGAGGGTGTGAAGTTGTCACTAGATTGCTGTCGGGTGACCTTCATTACTTTTGACAAGTTGGTCCTGTCACTTAAAGGCGGTGAAATGTAAGATCTTTATATTATTTCAACTTCAAAAAGTAGATACTTTAAGGCATGTTTTTCAAATGTTTTTAAAACTCCTTTTATTGTATTTTTGCATTCTTTTTTTTTTTTGCTTTTCATTTAGTTAATGTTTAGAATATTTTTTTTATTCTTCAGTATCTTTATTTAAAAAAAAAAACAGAATGCAGACTGCAAAAATTATATCTATTTCAGCCAAAAATGCTGAATTGCAGATATAATTTTGTTATAAAAACGAAATACATCATAAAAAATTACAAATACAAAATATCAATAATACACATAGACAGAGAAAGAATAATGGTAAACTTGGATGACATTGGCAGGAAATTGCAATTACATTAAAAATATGTCATACAACGTATTTACAATTTAATTCTATAAGCCTACATCAATAATTTTGTTTTATTAAATGTCAATTTAATATTTAAATAAATATATACTGTATATTCATGCATTTCTTTCAATCGTCATGTTAACTTTATGTATTTGTTGCAATTTTTGTGAAAATTGTATGTACAGTAGGTTTCTACCATTTAGAAGATATGAAAGTAAAAAAAACAAAAACAAATTCTGACCTTGCATTAAACATTTTTTAGGACAGTAACTTACCATTGCATAATAATGAAAAATAAAGTAGTTTACAAACTACATAGAAAACTGAGATACATTGCTGAATGGAAAAAAAGTTTGGCGCCAGCCTCAAAATATTTAGTCCTCCTGTGGAGGGAGAATTGTTTACATATACCAATTACAGAATATGCTTAATGTCAGGCGTAATTAGTGTAGCATTGAATAAGCTACACAATAGCATTATAATTACATTTCTATTGTTACAAATCAGTATATACTGCACCGTTATTATTCATTCAAAAGGTATAATGGCTAGATCTAGTATACAAACACATTAATGGTTAACACATTTATAAGAAAACTATTTTTATTAATACAAAAAATAATGCAGTCAATAGTTATTATCAAATCAGATCATAAATCATTACATAATCAATAACCTTAAGTACTTAAGTAAACAAAATTGGCCTAATGCTTTTTTCTACTCAAGACTGTTTCTCAGTTCGCAATTTTCATAAATTTTCACACCTTTCACCAGAGTTTATTTGTGATGTATTTTTCAGCTATGTTTTGACTTTGATGATTGATGGAATGAGGAGTGTGCGAGGATTCCACTTTGACAAGGCAGCAGCTAGCGTACTGACCACTTCTGTAAGTCACAAGTCAGTGGTTCAATTTAACACGTCGACTGCCAGACCCATTTTCCTGTTTCATTCCCGTGTGCCAGAACAGGTTTACATGTACATAGATGAGTATACTCGTCGTTGGCACTGAGAAAGAATGTTCTTGCCTACGCTAGTGGCGAGTCTACTCGCTTGCACTGGAAATATGATTGTTATTAGTGATGAGTTTACTCACTTACATTAAAGGTGCCAGGACACTTTGTAATCTTTTAAACTACCTGCAATAAAACACAACAAACAAACGGAAGTTATTTCAACATTATCGTCTAGGTGTATCTTCCCTGAACTACCCCTAAAGAGGCTGTAAGTTTACTTTGTACGCATGTGTCGTGAGCAATGTTATAAAGGTACAGTGCTTTTGACGAGTATACTCGTCACTGGCGCACACAGCAATACCCGGTTGACGAGTATACTCGTCGCAGGCAGTCAAGGTGTTAAGCCGGTGGCAAGCAAAATATCCATAAATTATTGAGGTTGTTACGTCAGCTAAAATTATTCTTATAGAATTTAAAGGCTTAGTTGACCTTTCGGATAGTGTACACATTTAATCCCTACAGGTTGTTTGTTTCAAGAATTTAATTGATTCAACGATCACACATCTGGGGATGGGGGTTTGCTTAGTGGTTTCTTACTCTCAATCGAGAGGTTGTCAATTCAAGACTCATGCATGTCAATTGTTTTGTCCCCAAATAATAGCATTTTATCGACATTGCTTCAACAATGCAAGCAAAATCTCTGTCAGTGAATGAAAAAATATTATCATTATTTGGTACTACTCTTTCCCTGTGAATTTGTGAGCTTTCAGTCATCGCCACATGAATGGTAGTTGGAATTATCGTCTTCCTTTTGACTAATCGCATTCCTCAAATCTATGTATCCGGTATTTAAATATATCAACCATTATTTTTTGGTTTTAATAAGCAAAGAAATGGAGACTGATATGTTGCGAAGTTCCATACTGAGATAATCAAAGGCTTATGTCAATTCTTGTAATTGTATGAATAAATAGATGTTAAAATTGTTTTATTTTCTTTTTCAGATTTGCAAAATGGAGGAGGGCTATCTATTTCTGGGCTCCAGACTGGGAAATTCTCTACTCCTGAAATATACAGAAAAGGCCCAAACAGAGGGTGAGTAGATCAATTAAGTGTTGTAATAAAATCATTTGTATTAACAAATATTTTCTTAAAATCAAATGCATATAGTTATATAATATCGAATGCCTTTGATGGAGATACCAACAATTATTGTATGAGGTGTGGCAAAGTATTGAACAAGTCAAAGATGAGTTCAATATTTTGCCACATCGAGAACAAAATTTTATTCAGTGTCCCCCGAAAATAGGCATTCAATATTGTAGTTATTATTTTAATAGTTTACTTGGAAGTTTAGATTTTTTAGAGCGTACAATACACTTAGGCCTAGGTTGCCGTCTGCCAAGACTTTGAACCACGTCCTCTCTCAAGTATGTACAAAATACATCAACAGCAATTCCTGTAGCTTTATAAGTACTATGGCTACCTCTATTACTTAGAAAGTCTACATAATCAAATTCTTCATAATCATAATTGATTATAATGATAATGATTTCTAATCATTGATAATTTTATCTACACTTAAATGTTTTTTATCATGTCAACATAATCCGATGATAGTTAACCGTCAACGATTTTATTTGTACTTTTTAATGTTTTTTTAAATGTTGTTAATGTTTTTTGGTCGATTATGTCAACATAATTCATAATTCAGCCATTTTGGCTGCTATGGTTTTGTCTTTTTGAATTTGAATAAAATACCATTAATAATAATAATTATCAAGAGTATTTGTGTGAAACGTCAAATTTTAACTGTGGTTCTAGATGTGCGTTCACCATTGTACAGGTCATTTACAGTAATGTGTAAACACAATTGGTTTCAGAAATAAAAACATTTGTGGATATTAGCTGACGTCAGGTGCTTGAGGGGTTGGATATTACTTATGCGTGGTTCAATACTATATAATATTGAACCAGTTAAAACAAAATAATTGAATAATAAATAACAAATATTGACTGGTCATGAGGCGAATCATGTGAGATATGCTGTGCCAAGGAGATGCAACAACCAGAGCCTATTACCTTTCTGAGGGCCCAAAGGAAAATTGTAGGCACTTGTCTTCACATCCTCAGAGGAATGCCTTTGCCTTTATAGGTACCTTAGACCAATAAATTTCATCGTTTCCCTTACAAGCAATTAAAATTTGTATAATATGTAAAAACTATACCTTGCAATAAGTTTTATTATCATTTTTATTATATTTTCAGATCTTGTAAGGAAAGAAAGAAAAGAGGTTAGTATCAAACGTTTATAGATTAAAACTTGGAAAATATTATGATGCAATGGATTCATATGTGACCTGCTTAGCAAAAGGAAACACAAATTGTAAAATGTTTAGATTTGTATTCTATCTGATGAAGAACTTTATATAAATTCACTTGTTAAGGGTAATAATTATATAAACCATGGTATATGTGACAGCCTAAAAACATTGATTGATTCAAAAACCTGTATTAAACCATAAAACCTTCTTAATCATTATACTTATGAAGCCATTTAAGATTTGGGTAACTTTATGTATTTTCTATAATTTTATTTGTATTCTACTCCATGGAGGTTATGTTTTTAAATAAACCTTTGATAGACTAGTCCAGGGGGAGTTTTATATGCAGATCCACTTCACACTACAGAAGCCGATGATAAGCTTGAGCCCTCTGAGTCTTTGTTAGCTTGGAAAGAAGTTAATACTTAGGCATAATAAAAGCAGTGGTTGGATGAACCATCAAGATCTTGCAGTATTTTGTATTCAGAATGTGAGACCTATGTAATAATGTGGTAAAAATGCTTTTTAAAAATTACAAATGCTTACTTGTCATTTTGCAGGGGGAGCCACCAAGCAAAAAAGTGAGAGGTGAAGACGCCAGTGATTGGATTGGTAAGTAACATGAGATAAGGTTAATTTTTTTTTGGTTTATCATAATACATATTGGAAATTTATATTCTATGCTGTTTTCACAGATTCACTTGCCTTGTGTCAACCAAACATTTTCATCAAGCTACCATAATTAGCCTCCCCAAGGGCAAAGTCCTGGGAGGCTACTAGGTTTGCCCAGTTTCAGGTGGCAGCAGATGTGGTTGTGGTGAATTTTTTGGACAAAGTTTGATACCACGATAATTAAAATTTTGTAGTCCAATTAGTTTCAAACTTAGCAGATTGCAAGACAAAAACAAGAAGACGGACCATGCTAATTTTGTTAAATTTTTTTTTAAATGACTTTGTTCATAGTTTCTACCATGGCATTTTTTAAAAAAGTTTTATTGAATATGAAAAGGCTAATAATTATCAAAGTCTTTTATGTTAGATCTAGATGAATTTCTTTTGAAATTCCCCATTGCTAAGGTAATAGGCTGTACATCATATCCGTTCTGATGTCACCCAGGCTATTATTTCAACAAGCTACATTTTTGCATGTGAGACGCACATAGCGCCCTCATTATTCAGGATATTTTATTCTTTATTAGACTTTTTTAGAGATCATATGAGGCATGTCATGGCAAAACCACCAAGTTCTAGGAAAATTGAAAATTGAGTTTTTGTTATAGCCATGCTACACTTTTCGTAAGTTTTAAAATGAGGGGTCAATTATTAAATTCGGACATCTGTAACTGAAGTTATTGGCAAAAATATACACAAAATTCCATTGTATTTTATATATCCTGTTGTTTATTTGCTTATTTATAACTTCCTGTGCGACAACTTGGTGGTTTTGCCACGACTAGCCTCATATGATGCGCATTTATTAAAGGCTTTATATTAGATTACCACAAATTATTATTACATCAAGCCCACAAGCTCTATTAGCACTATTTTAGTGGATACCTCTGCTATAAAAAAAAGCATTATCATTTTTATGACGTTGATTTCAGCATCCGATGTGAACCTACTTGAGGATCCTGATGAACTTGAAGTGTATGGAAAGCAAGCACAGAAAACTGGTACTCAAGTTAAAAGCTATACATTCGAAGTATGTATTATTTGATTATATTTGCATTCCATGCTTATGTCTAATTAATCATTGATGATAACATGATTTGTGCAATCTCCCACGAAATGAGTGGCATCATCGGTAGGTGAGATTGTTCTCCTACGTACTATAGTTTAATTATTTTCTGTATTAGTAGTGATGTGCCTTGGTGGTTAAGGTGCTTGCCTTCCTTTTCCCGTGTCCTTAGTTTAAATCCTTTCTGAGTGCATAAATAAACAACTCCTACATGTTAATTTAACACTCTCAATCTAAACACTCATTCATCCACTCATTTTTACATGTTATGCTTTATAGTTTATTTGTATTCATGCAATCTCTTGTACGGGTCATTTTTTGCATTTTTTCTTGATGTACTTTCTCCATATAAGTTGAATTACACACTATTAGTAATTCATTACACTGAAGATGGCAGTTGACTGCTGAAACATAATTGTATCATTTTTGTAAATAAAGTGAGCATCATGAAACTAAAATCAGTTGTAAATTTAATAGTGTTGTATAACCTGTATGCTATTAATGATGATAACAATGACAATTGATTGTTAGGTTTCAGACAGTCTACTCAACATTGGACCCTGTGGATGCATGGTGATGGGAGAACCAGCTTTTCTTTCTGAAGAGGTAAGCATTCTATTAGATTTAGGCCTATTCCTATGTAAGCCATCAAGGGCTGTTATCCACTTGAACTAAATACATTGAAATGCCTGTGTACCTGTGTATACTCATTGATACTTCAGGAAATCCCCAATGCTGCAAAGGAAAATGCATTTTGAAAGTATATTAAGCATGGAAAGTTTCAATAAAAGGCCTAGGCTCAAAGATATTCAATGTTAGTATCTAATGAGGGGCGGATCCAGCAGAGCTTGATAGAGGGGCCCGATTCTGGATAAACGGGGCCAGGTGCCAAAACTTGTTTTTTCTAGGGGTCTAGGGTCCACTCCAGGCCATATTTTCAAATAAGATGCATTTCCTGTGTATCTGAGAAGCAATTTTCACAGATAATGTATTGCAAACAATGGGTTTTTAAAGTTTAAATAGAATTAGTCCAAGTCAAAAGGAGGGGGCCTGGGCCAGGTTGCCCCCCACCCCCCGATTTGATCCATGCCTATAGACCATAATCTACTTGCATCTAAGGTTGAAACATGTCATGACGCATTTTATTTTCAGGCCAGGTTTACAACTTCCAATACAAGCTAAGATATGTAGACCAAGGTTTGAACTCCCAACCGCTACAAAACTTCTAAAACAAGCCATGGTATCTTTAACATGGCCTGTTGAAATGATCATTGCGGTATTGAAGGTCTTGACTTGAAGTTGTGAAGAAAAAAATAATGCCTTGCCTTCTGCCTACTCTAGAATGCATAGAGACTTATTTGATATTTGTGCTTTACAAGTCTATGTCATTGCATTTGTTTTTTTTTCTTATGTAGTTTCAAAACAATCCAGATCCTGATTTAGAGTTGGTGATATGTTCAGGTTACAGTAAGAATGGTGCTTTATCTGTCTTAAGGGTAAGTTCTTAAACTACTGTAAAAGCCTTTATTTTCGCATGCTCCTTATTTTCACTAATTTTGTGATCAACAGATGATTGTGAAAATTAATGGTGAGCGAAATTCTGAAAGACTTTATTGTTAAAAACCGATTGCCAAAACAAAAACTCTTTTACTTTCTGTGGTTTCAGTCCTAACAGTCACCCCAAGGAAATTTGCATCTACAATTGAAAAAAAAAGTGTCCGCTTACAGGAGGTGTCTGCTTACGAGAATTTCGGCCGATAGAGGCCAAAGCTATGAAATTATGTATACATCCTTATTTCTCACATTTCATGGCTTTCTCAACACAAATTTCTAGACACCTCATTCTATATTTTATTACCAAAAATCCAAATTTTAAGACAAAAAGAGTCCACATCCGCTTACAAGAGGTGTCTGCTTACGAGAGGTACCGAATTCACTGATTAGATAGGAAGAACAAAGAGGTATTTGAATTAGTGTCCATTATGGGAGGTGTCCTTTTACGAGAGGTGTCTGCACAGGAAGGTTCAACAGTATTACACATTGTATGAATTTATCATTTCAGCGTACAATCAGGCCGCAAGTGGTAACAACATTCGAACTACCAGGCTGCTTAGACATGTGGACTGTGATTGGTCAAAATCCAGCAATAAAGGTTAGTGTTAATTGGAATTAAATTATTAAATTTCTTAAATAAAAGTGTACATTTATACATAGTGGTAGAAACTAACAGAAATAATGATTATACTTCTGAGGTACGTAAATTCTGTAGAAGTATAATTATTATTTTTTTAAACTTATTCTTCAAATTCAATATCTCAATAAATAACTATACAATGAAATGAAACACAGGTTGCATATCTTTTAGTCCTTTAAGACATTCAAGGATTGCCACCATTTATTTACAAATTCCCATTCAAATGTGATCCAAGAGCCATCCATAGGCTAAGGGGTTAAACCATAGATGTATTATTTTAACAGCTAGATAGTGAACTTTCACAGAATACATAGCCCCAAAGTGCAATTCCATGGAAGCGACTACTATTCTGGAATCCAACCAATCAAATTGTTACCTTCTAACCCTGTTGCTACATCAAAGTTACCGCACCCATCTTTCATAAAAGATTCACATTTATCAATAAATGGAAGTAAATTTAATCCAAATACAAAGACATTGACAACATAAAATATATGTGACATATGTAAATAATTTGTATGACAAAAGAGTGTTGAAAATACAATAATTATAAAACAGTTATTATTTAACTTACATGTTTGTGACAAAGGTGGATTACTGTCAAATACTAGGTGTCTACACAGGATTGCAATTCTACAGTGTCAAGTACATTATCTAGCTGTAAATAAAAAAAATCTATGGGTTTCTAAACACAAACTTAGGAACCTCTTGACCTAAATTAGAATTCTACACACAAACATCTTAACTGTTCTTGTAAGTTTAAAAGTGGCCATCTTTTCACAAGATTAACATACACTCGAGTTTTAACTAAGCACTCGTGGCTAAAAAGAAACTGCAAATCAATCTAATTTACCATACCATAAAAAATTATTCAAAATTATTTAAATCAATTGTATAGTGTTGTATTATTTACATCAATTAAGGTACTGTAATTAAGTAATAATTTTTGTTTGAAGGAAGAAGACGGTGAAGCAGCTAAAGCACGTAGCAATTCCGAACTAAGTCATTCCTTCCTGATACTCAGTCGTCTGGATTCTACAATGGTTTGTACAAACAATAATAATATTTTCCTATTTATTTATTATCTATTGCTAAGGCCTCTAATTGCTTAATATTCGGCCCAAAGGGGGAAAAAGTATGTATGAGTGCCAGGCCCAGAGCTCCCAAGTCTTTAGGATTATTCTGGAGTCTCCAGGTATTTTTAGATCATCTCCAGGGCTCCCAGAAGTTTCAGATTTTCTCCCGGAATTTAGTTTTCTCCAGGAAATTCTCCAAATTTTGTAAAAGTTTCACAATCAAAGTATGAATTGGCCAATTAATTCCAAAATATTAGTTGAACGTAAGCAACTATGAAGTTCAGTAATGTTTTGGGGAAGAGTATAGCACATTTTTGCAGTGACAATACTTGTTAGAAACTATCATTTCATTAACAGGCAAGGTGTTGAGCTTATAAATAATGGTATTTGTAGCATTACAGACAGTGATAGGACAACCACGAGTATATATATCTCCAGGAATTGTGTTTTTACAACTTGGGAATTCTGCATGCCTAACTATAATATTCTCTATATTCTACCTGTGGTGAAAGGTCCTTAATGATTGCTTGCCCTAAGCATTGATCTTCCTGCTACTGTCCGCCAGTCTCCTTCTCTGTCTATTTTCAAGTTGAAGCTCAAAACCCACTTATTCAAATCATTCTAATTGTTACCACTTTACTCCTATTTTATTCTTTTTTTCTGTTTTGTTCTCTTTTTCAAAAGACACCTGTGAAAGTGCACAAAGACTTTGTATTTATGCCCTTTATAAATGGGCAACAATACCAATATATGATAAAAAAAATGTTAGTCATGTTCTCTAATATGATGATAAATCAATAATTACTCAGAGACAGAATTTGAGAAACACTACGTTTCTGTCTCTGAGTAAGTGAATTATTTATTTATCAATACCAATATAGTACAATAGTTTCTGCATATCCATTGAGATTCGTTCTCAGAACAATTCAGAATTCAGTCAACCCAGCCTAACCTAGTACTTTGGTTGTATTTCCATTTTATAATTATTTAGTTACTACCACAGGGCTGAAAATTAACTTTTTTAGTTGGTAGAACTGCTAAATGTTTATAACACTCCAACAAAAAAGTTGGTATCACCAAATTTTTTTTTAGTAGCACACCAGCCCAAAATACATTTCTCCCAACCGTTACTTTAAGATTTTCAAATACTTACCACAACTTCCAACATTTACAATCTCCTCACCAGCCCCTTCCCTTCCAACATTATACATCCCCTACTATTTATTTTACATAAATACTGTTACATTTATGTTGTTTGAAATGTGGAAGAATGTTGGAAGTTTGAAATCGCTAATGCATTTTGAATCTGTAATTAGAAATGACCAAAAGATGCGCAAGTAGGTTACTAGGTCACATGACGGGTACCCTATTTGATTTTTTTGTCGCAACTACAAGAATTAAACCTCATATGCAACTATTTACCCATTGATTTCCAGCCCTGTACCAAATTTAATGTTTTATTTTGAACTTTATTAGTCTTTGCACACACCTGTGCAACTGTTTAAAACTTTTAAAAATTGTAAACATTGTGGACTACTTCTTCCATGTTAAATAAAGATGTAAACCATGCTATATAGATTACGTCGTAGTTTTCCTTTTTCAGGACTTCATATTGCCACAGAAATAATAAATTGCCAGAATATGGAACTGTCATTCTAGCCTGCTATACAACTCGCTCAGAGGTTAACATCGTTAATTTTGAATTAATAAGTTTAATCAATTTTGTTTTCTAGATCCTTCAAACTGGTCAGGAGATTACAGAGTTAGACCAAAGTGGCTTTAGTACCCAAGGACCAACTGTTTATGCTGGTAACCTAGGTAACAACAGATACATCTTACAAGTTTCTCAGATGGGTGTTAGGTTATTAGAAGGAGGTAAGTCTATAAATATATAATATAAATTTGCAGCACACCATAAGTGTAGTTCTGGAAACAATTTTTTGATCAATATGCTTTGATTGACCTCAGGTGTGAGATTACATATAGTCTGAAAAGTGGGGTTATATAAGTAATTAGGTTGAGACGATGCATGAAAGCTAAAATCCGTTCATTATGTGATACAAGACCATTGATTTTATGGAGTGTAATACTAGACAGTTTTATTAACATACTTGAAACCATTTTGAGTTGTTTTCTTCTGGGTAATACAGTACGTCATGAATAGTACTTTTTGTTCATGAATCATGAATTACGTCATCAAATTAGCTGAATACCGAGGAAGATACAACAATAGCGGCATCGACCAGATGTGCCTGACGAGGGTCCAGTTGGGACTGAACATTTGCAAATATAAGATAATTTATTACTATTAATTCACAATCTATTGTCGAAATGACTCCAAGTATGTTAAAAAACTATATGTTCATTATGAGATGGCAGAGATCACCTCCTATTTTGCTTTTGGGTGCCACTTACATAGGCTTAGGCTTGTGGTCCTCACTCTTCATCAGATATCTTTGTATGCCTCCTACTTTGGAAAATTGTCTATTGATAGGTGTGTAAATAACTAAGGTTAATTATAATTAATTGAATAGGAACACCATTGACCTGTATGGACATAAAACATTGATATATAGTAAACAGATCAAATGATTAAATATAATCACATTTAAAACTGGAGCAACACAGAAATATTAAACTTAGAAACACAGATTTATTTATTATATTTATTTTAATTTTATTTCATTGACATCCAACAGCAATGTCTCCTATAACAGGATGTCTTAAAATACTATATAAGATACATAGTAAAATACATACAAAATACAAAATTGCTTAATATAATACTTATAGTATAAATATTTTGAAAGATTTCAATAAAAATTATCAGTAAAGAGCAAACGTATATTGAACGAGAAACTTTGTTTTTGAATGTGTTAATACTGTAAAAATATATTAATAGTATTATCATTATGTAGAATAGTATTATACTGATGAGAAAGTCTATGAATAAAGCCATTTTTGGTAGCATTAACTCGACTATATGCCACAGAAAATAGGTCAGTGTTACAAAAATTTGTCTTTGAATTTTCAAACAAAATTAAGACAAAAGAGGACAAGTCAAAAGCAAATTAAAACATTTAAAGAAAAAAACCATTTCACACAGATGCCTTCTAGTGTGAAGTTGTAAAATGTAAATAGTTTATTATATTTTAGTGTGAATTTAATTTTAATAATAATTTTTCTTTCAGCGAATCAGCTGCAACATATTCCACTGGACATTGGCTCTCCAATCATGTTGTGCTCCGTCGCTGACCCCTATGTGGTCATTATGAGTGAGAGTGGACATATTGTACTACTAAGTCTTAAAGAGGACGTACACGGCACTGGTCACAGGCTTAGTATTCTCAAACCAGAAATACCACAGGTTACTTTATATATATTATTTCCTGTTATATATTGTTAGTATATTAGGCCTAATAAAATGCCTTGTTTGAAATTTTAGAAAAAGTGCAGACTGGAAAAAGATTTATTTAGCTGAATCTAAAAATGACACTGATTATAAAAATTTAGGTGTTTAGATGCTCTTTTCCTAGCCTACTATAAAGTGACATTAAATGATTATTGGAGTGGAGCCATGTCCATGACAGGATTTTTTCCCATGACTTAAATTAGGCACACTCCCCAAATCTCATAATAAACATCATTTGAATTTAAGAAGTATTGAACTGTTGGCTGGTGCTGCACCATCGACTCCACTAGGCTCGCCAATAATGTAATTGTAACTTGCAATTTGGCCCTTGGCCATGATTATAGTACAATTTGAGTGAATAAAAGTGATATTACTATTGAACTAGCCAAGGAGGTAATGCAAGTTATTTACATAACATTGTGTACCTTTGTGAGATGCTGAAAAACTATAATTATTGTTCAGTTAATGAAAAATAGGCCCTTGGCCTAGCTTAGTCACAGGCCAGCCCCATATCCTTAATTTTATCGTTAAACAATTTAATTACACCAGTTTTACCTAGCGTAGTGTCTGACAGTTGACATCAAGAATAGGAAAAGATTCCTGAAAATATGCCTTCAAAGTCAAATAATAATTGGCTTATAACAAGTTTACTTTAGAATTCGACTAAGTGATATCCAGGCTAGGATAGTGTTGAATTGCCACCGCATAGCCTAAATATTAGCATGGATCACAGTCAGATGTACTGGGTTCTTTATAGTGCGCATGAGTCGTATGTGTACACTGGGCATACAGTTTATAGTCCTTATCCGAGAAGACTTATTCCACCATAAGAACCATGGTGCGAGTGGGCCTCGAACCCATGCTGTTGTTATTGGTATGGCTCACGATACCCTGCCTCAAATACTCGGCCATACAAATCGCGATATAACTTTCTATTCACAGTCTACAGCTGTAAAAATCAAGTGATTCTGGTGAATTGCATCATGCCAGTAAAGGCATGGTTTAATATTTATTGACAAATTAAGTTTCAAAAAGAAACATGTCACTTCACCAATAATGTCATTTTCCCTTTATGAAAAATTGTAACTGAGGAAGGTAATAATCCACTCTATATCAGATTGGTACGAAGCACATAATTGAATTATACAAATTTTTATCATTATTTTAATTTTTCTTACAGACATCAAAGATTCTTGCGTTGAGTGCTTATGTCAATGAAGGCGGTATGTTTACTACCAAATCAAAAGTGAGCAAAACTGGAAATGTAGAAAAAGAAAGAAAGAAATCTGAATCTACAATGATGCAAGAAGCAAGGTAATACTTTTTTAGACCCGGAAAGCATTTTCAAAAATGTTTTCTATATAAAATTTATAATAACTGGTATTGTATGGATGTCACAACTGGTAATACATAACATTAAAATTGAAAAAAAAAATAATGTCATAAATACACTTGCAAATGCTTAGTTCATTGTTAAAACTGTATATAATATATTATTTTTCAATCTCGAATTATTTAAATTCCAACTAACGCTTCAGGCTACACAAATCAGCGACTTTTATGCCTCAGGCTACTAAGCTCTGCGGCTACACCTATGTGAAATTTGCATAGCAGGCAGAGCTCCCAAGTCTCCAGGATTGTCCTGGAGTCTCCAGGTATTTTGGATCATCTCCCGGGCTCCCGGAATTATCAAATCTTATCCTGGAATTTTGTTTTCTTCAGGAAATTCTCCAGGTTTTTTTAAAAATTGCATAATCAGAACATAAATTGGTCTAGTTATTTCAAAATATTGGTTTAATGTAAGCAACTACGATGTTCAGTAATGTTTTGGTAAACAGTAATAGCACATTTTTAACGGTGACAATACATGTTAGAAATTATCATTTCATAACAGGCAAGGTGTTGAGCTTATAAATAAGGGTATTTGTACACACATTTTAGGAAGGGTAGACATTACAAACAGTGGTAGGACAACCACCAGAAAATCTCCAGGAATTCTGTTTTGACAACTTGGGACTTCTGAGCAGGTGATGTTAATACTATAAAAGTCAAGCACAATGATGAATCACTTTATTTGGTCACTGGTCATGCTTGTATATTTTTGGATCAGTAGCCGCGCTCTAATTTGCAATCGTGTATTTAGACAGTTGAAGAATAAGGATACTAGCCCGATTTTTTGGGGATAAATAAAAGTGATGGTGTGTAGTTCACGAACAGTTGGTGACACTGAGTAACTACTGCAGCTAGCCTAGGCCTAGATCACTTTAAATGTAACTGCATTTTACACTTCAAATAATAATATTAGTCTGATGCTTGAATGCATGTACAAAGTAATTAAGGATTAACTTTCCTTTATTTATACTGTGTGCAGCTTTCTACATCTTATTGTCGGATCGACTTGTTTAGATTGTTGTTTCACATCCAACATCATTTACTCATCACCTACTAGATGTGAATTATACCATGTTCTTTAAAGCAAGCCTCATGAGACTTTTGGAGTCACTGTTAGGTTGTGCGAAAGAACCTGGTTTTCTGTCATATTTGAACCCAGACATTTGTATATGAAGGCAAGCATATTAACCACCAATCTATAATACCACTTTTAATTTGTTTTGTGTGCCATCCAACAGCAAGAATATTAATTAAGTTTTACAATGCCTGTTTATTTATTGAACATCTTTATACAGGATAAACATATCAGAAAGATGGGAATCCTGTTTTTCATATGGTCCTATTTTTTTACATTTTGATTTGGTACACAAACCTATTCTGAACCATACATGACCATTGGAAATATATGAGAAGATTCAGAAGGTGCTATGGACTAGATGTTACACATGCATATGACTTTCTTTCTCCTAACGGTCACTTCATACCATGCAGCAAGTGCTGGCTTGTACTAGCACTCTTCTGTCTGCTAACCGTTTAATGTGGACTCGTACACTGGGATAACCTCCTACTCATCTTGTACTGGGTTCTTTATAGTCAGTGGCAGCGCCAGAAATTCCTCGACGGCAGGGAAACGTAGACCCCTCCACCGTGGGGCCGCCGCTGTTTATAGTGCACATGAGTCATTTGTGTACACTGGGCCTTTGGTTTAGACTTGAATAGCATGACCATGTTTAGCCAATTACTAACATACAACATCCCATCTTTGTCAATTATAAATCACTTTGGGATTGACAGGTATCTAATCGACAGGTCAAGGGACGTATACCCAAATCAATATGGTGATACCAAATTGTACATCTTGAAGTGACGGTTGTTTCAAACACAATGCCAAAATATACCCAACTCTCCCAAAATCAACCATCCATAAAACAAAATTTCAGACTAAACAAGACCTTTGGATTCCAAAAATCTTGCAACCAATGTAAAAATAAGTAAACTTGATTCTCTCTGTAATTGAAACTGCCCAGAAAATCAAACTAAATGTGTCAAATGTAAAAAATAATTACATTCAGGTAATTATTGAAATAAAATCATAATTACTGGATAATTTTATTTCGTTACTTTAGGTTAAACACCCATATCTGCAGCACATTTATCTGATAATTATTGGATTTTTTTTCATTAGAATAGGTTAAACACCTCTTTTTGCAGCACTTTTATCTGATAATTTTTATCTTGATAATTTATAGTATAATTTTTTTTCTGCGGAAACACAACCAATAACATTGAATTTGTTTTCCACAGAAATGTTGATGATGAGGATGAGTTACTGTATGGCGAATCTGAACCTACAATGTATAAAACTAGCGAAGAGACAAGCACCCCTGAAACCAGGTATTCTTTATCTATGCATCTATCTATTTGAGGTATGAAGCGGCAAAACCACCAAGTTGTAGGAAAATTGACAATTGAGTTATTGTTAAAACCATGTTTTTTCGAAAGCTTTAAATTGAGAGGTCAATTATCAAAATTGGTCATCCAGAACCAAAGTTATTGGACAAGATATACACAAATTTCCTTTGTATTTGTTTATATGCTTATTTCTCAGTAACTTCCTGTGCGACAACTTGGTGGTTTTTGCTATGACTGGCCTCATTTACCATTTTATTTTTATGCCCAAATTACATAAACCTATTCCAAAATATATAAATTTATCCCAAAATACTTAAACCTATCCCAAAATACATAAACTTATCCAAAAATTAGAATATGGAATAAAACAAAAATGAGATTGTAGAAAATACAGTAAATGGGTTCACTAAAAAGGTTTTTTTTTAGTCAAAGCTAAAAAAAAAATGTCACTGGAATACCACATAACAATAATCCAAGCAAAATTAAAGGTATTTTATGGTAATATACCGTATTTTCCGGAGTATAAGTCGATCCCAAGTATAAGTCGACCCCCAAACTTTGACCCAGTATGTCATTGATTTTGTTATTACCGTAGTATAAGACGACCCCCCAATCCGCCGAGGTTTTCTACCGTATACGATCGTAGGCCAA
>JAOTQE010051095.1:0-21070 GCA_025631205.1 Nesometra sesokonis
AATCAATCAATCAATCAATCAATCAATCAATCAATCAATCAATCAATCAATCAATCAATCAATCAATCAATCAATCATTCAATCAATCAATCATTCGATCGAGCAAATCAATCAACCAATCAATCAATCAATCAACCAACCAACCAAACAACCAACCAGCAAACCAACCAACCAACCAATCAATCAATTAATCAATCAATCAATCAATTAATCAATCAATCAAACTGTTACCGACAACCGACCAAATCAATCAATCGATCGATCGATTTACAAAATCAATCAATCAATCAATTAATCAATCAATCAATCAAACTGTTACCAACAACCGACCAAATTAATCGACCAAACGATTGACCAAATCAATCAATCAATCTATTAATCAAACAATCAATCGATCGATAGATTAACCAATAAATCAATCAATCAATCGATTGAAATCAATCGATTAAAACCAATTTGAATCAATGATAATTATTACAAGTTATTTTAATGACTGGAAGTACACCTAACCAATCAGTGTGACACTGACACTACAAAATGGCATCGTTACGCGGGTCAAGAGATGCAAAATTGCGTGCGTACAGTGATGAACAAATAGGAGCGTCCACAGTGTTTGACGCGCGCATTTCTGTACGCGCGCGTAACAATTTTTGTCTTTTTGTGGTGTCAATATTACATACAGTACATAATTTGAGTAAATTAATTACAGATAAGCCAGCGATAAAGGTTATCGGGAATAAAGCGATTTTTCTTTACAATAATTATTATTGATTTATAATTAAAACTTATTACTAGCATAACTAAAAAAAACAATGATTTAGGCCTAAAATGGCAAATCACAAGGAATTATAATATGGTAACAGTTATATAAAACTATTTAATGATCAGAACTCACAATATTGCAACACGGTTTCTTTTCAACAATGTTAATTATTTAAAATGACAACTTACCATTATTAGCATCAACTAAAAACCAATGAAATAGCGTAATCACAACACACAATATATTCCTAATGCAAAACATGTTTGATGTAACTGTCTTGTACTTTGGTTCTATACCATAATAATACACAATGACATCTTTCAGGAAGCATCGGTAGAACGGATATGATATTAAAAACACTTCTCATGGTTCTACGTCATCATAAATTTCGGGAATGCTGCTAATTCAGGTTAAAAAATTAAATATCAAGTGTTTCTCATTCCATGATTGGCTGTTCTGCAGCGCGTAATCGTCATTATACGCGCGCGTAAATATCTTATAGGTTCAAACGCGCATCGTACCGCACATGATTGGTCCAAAGTTAGTTTAGTAAAGGTGACGTAATTCATTAGCATAAACAATCTTACTGTTAAAGTTGGAGAAGTAAAAGAAATAACAGCAATTTTAAGCTTTAGGCCTAATGGTTTTAAAAATAATGATTTTTGTAAATAAAATTAAATTTTACTGTTACTGAATGAACTCGGTATTTTGTGACGGAAGTGACAGAGCTTAACTTGGCTTACCATCAGGATATAGTTTAGGTTCCTTAATTGTTCTTCAATGCAGCCACACCAAGTCTAGGATTTAATGTCATTGGCCCAACACTAGTGTCCCACCTGAATTCGTTGCACTGCATAGATTTAAACCTCGTCGGTACAAATTGAAACCATAAATTTTCTAAAATGGAAGAAAAACCACACAACATACGCTATGGAAGCTTAGAATAAATTTTCGATAAATCTTCTGCTTATGTTGAAAAGGGGCGAGTATAATTAACACATGTAAATATGTATGAAATACCTGTCAAATATTAAGTGAGCAGACAATCAAAGCATTGGAATACATGCCTCCAGATCAACCGTATCAGAGGATTAATGCGGATTCGAAGAAGGTACTCGTAAAAACGCGACATCACGTTAAAAACTGAAGATCGGGAACTGCGGTATCTGTCACGTTTAGAATATTAAACAGGCGCGGATCCAAGGGGGCTTAACGGATCCCCCCCCCCCCTTTTGAAACAAAAAATATATATTTTTTGCTCAATTTTGGGGCGCAAAAATTGTACCAGAGAGCACCTGTAGAGAAAAAAATTTCCCGGGCCCTAGGCGGGCCCTGCACCCACACTTATTATCATTTTCCTGTTAAAACCATACCTGGACTTGTCCAACTTGGCATTGGGCCCCCACTTTCTAGCTCCACTGGATCCGCCCCTGTTAAATAAGTAAGAAATTTTTAATTGTCTGTCCATTTTATAACCCGTTACAGTCGACATACGAGCTTTAGGTCGCAGAAAAACACTCTCAGAAGATTTTAGGTCAAGCTCGACGGAGTTCTGAAAGAAGATTAAGTAATACTTTTGGTGACTGTCGAAAAAGTTAAAGCTCTTGCTTTAAAACTTTTTACTTTGTATAGTTAGAAGGGGAATTGAACATACGAATGAATTTCATTTTAGTTTTCAACCATTTCATTCAACCAGCCAACTACCACTCGACAACAGAACTGAGTCTTGAAATAAAATAACGAATGTTCGGAAAATTGTAAAATTGTATAGCTGAAGGGAACTCGCACGCGAATTTCATTTCAGGTTACAAGTCAAATGTTTTACACACTCGACGAAACATCGGTCGATAACAGAGCTTTAAAGGAAATTTACGAATTAAACCAAATTTTGAAGCCAATTTACTTACGGATGAGAAAACTTTAATGTACATGTTCCCCTTGAGGATACTGGTATTGGTAACGACACAGATCTGCCATCGGTACCTCAAATGGAGGATCGCGTGGACTGAAAATCTATCTATCCTTACACGATGATGGTTCGCCGTGGTAACATATCATGCTACTCTATTAAAATACCGCAGTATAATATAAAAATTATTAAATTAAATTTAATAAAGGTACCGTCGTTGTAATGCAGTTATAAACTTCACCCCGTCTACTTGTCAGTTCGATTTTTTTAAGAATCATGAGCATGTTATGCTATGAGGAAGCAATCAATAGTGAGTCGTGTTGAGTACTCACTCAGTGCTTTGAGTAAGCAAAGAAACAGACGCAGCTAAAGTAGTCATGACCTTATAAGGAAAATGTGAGGAACAGGCCTAAACTTCATAAGGGTATTACCAAACAAGGCAATCTTTCAATTACAACCCTCGCCTATTTATATTTTACATTGTCACTAATCAACAATTCAATCTTATATAATGAGCTTAAAGCTGTTATTCATTTTGAACACCTATCACATCGTAGTGTATTGACTTCTCTTATAAACAACTGTCAGTTAAGGATATCCCAGGTCTGACATGTCTCTAGATAGGACCGTATTGTAGGCACACAATAGGTTGTAATGTTTGATAATTACATTATAGAATCCCAAGTGGTTATCTGGATCAGCACCAAATCTATGGTGGAACAACTCTTAGTTTGTGATCAGGTCTCATAGGCCTCTTGATAAGGCAGTAAACGTAGATACACAAGAGGCTGATGTGTGATAATTATTTTATAGAATCAGACTGGTTATCTAAATCAGCACAAACCCATGGACAGTGGCGGAAGAAACGGTACGACATGCTGTACCAGTATTCTGCCATGATTTTGTTGACAAAGTTTGCAAGCTCAGCATCATCCATCTTTGGGATGAGGTTACCAAGGACACCACTGCCTTACAAATCAGCAAGTGCCACAGCCACAGTGGCGCGTATCCAGGGGCGCTCTTTCGGAGGCAACAAAGGTAGGAAAAAAATGTGAAAGTCTGTGCCTTAAAGGCCGACTTCCACTGAACGTTGACAAGTGAATTCTTGAGCGTCACGCGTCAAGCGAAAAAAGATGACCATTGATCAACTGTTGCGAATTTTCTCGCGAACCTTCGATTCAGCCGCACGCGTCACATTTCGACGCTTGTTCGCGTCTAGTGGGAACCGGGCTTAAGCACCCCCTCCAGTGGAAATGAGCACCCCTTCAGAGGGAAATGATTATCCGTGAGGTAGAAGCACCACAAAATCATAAATCGCACTACAAAGAACGGGCAAATTGGGTGACATTAGTGGAAAATAGTTTTTTTTTCTTGTCAAACGCCAACTCAAGTTCGAAGCACTCCCTCCGACAATTCCTGGATACGCCCCTGGGCTAGCCCTGATGGCAGACGAAGCTACGGTTGGTAACATTGTAAGATTACGTGAATTGTCGGATAATATTTTTACAAATATTTGAGTAAAATGGCAACCAGAGCTCAATGTATTACCCTCCCCTTGAGAGCCCAGGGTAATGTAGTATCCACCACTGTAACACAATTCAATATTATATTACAATTCTATTGTCACTAAAAAAAAAATTAAAACATTATTTTCTAAACATGTTTGGAGCATTACAAAAAATATACAGTAATTAAAAATAATCTCTTACTAATATATTGTGTTATTCTTAAAGTATTATAAACAATTAATAAAAATAAAGTGTACTGTGTATTAATTTAAGTTAATAAGAGCAAGATAATTTCAAAATTACTACCTTATTTTTTAGTGACAATGCAGAAACACTATTGATATATTTCTGGTTCAATTGTTTTCCCATGTGGTGTAGGTGTATTGTAATATTTTCTCGTTTTCTAAAACAAATGTTTCCTTGTGAACCCAACAAAAAAATAACCAAACCAGTGAGTCATTGTCTATTGTTTTTTTTTTAATAAGGAAATGTTTATAACAAAATATAAACATGTATAATGTATAGAGTGCATAATATTTGGAATGTACATAGAAAATAGGAACAATTTAGAAATAACCATTGCTTACCATTTCTTTTTTAGAATGTTTCAATTTACCATGGCACTGAATAAGCCCACCTCTCGACCTTTGAATTGTTGGTGCCAGACTAAAAATACTCCTTTAATTCTACTTTTAAAATCAGTCTGTAAACTCTGTATAATGTAAATGCTTAAATTCATTGAGGGACTCAGGTAAAAGTACACCAACTACTTCAAAGATGTGTTCAGTTATATTTTGTAGACCAAAATAATTCATTGGTGGCACTCGTCTTCAATACACTTAAATGCATTGAAATATTCATTGAGTTCACATAATATCACCAGGATTTTCCTGGGGAGTGGGGGGAGAGGCATGGGGGCCACATGATCCTTGACAGGGGAGGGCAAGCAGGGGCTGATCCACGATTAACATGTTTACACTCGTGCATTGCAAAGCTTAGACAACATTCTTTTAATAATACGGTATTTACAAATTGTGTATGCCAAATTTATGGTCAACTAACCAAATATAAATTACAAAGCAATCATTAATTCTAGTAAGAAAGCATAATACATTCTCCAGGAATTGAGATATACGCCATCGTGACAGGATTCAATATTTCGACAAAATTATGTCATGACATGAATTTATGTTGAATTATTGAATCCTGACATGATGGCATGCATCTCATTGCTTGGAGTGTGTATAATACACTAATGATAACATAATGTTGAAATATTGAACCCTGTCACGATGGCATGTATCTCATTGCTTGGAGTATGTATTATACTTTCTTACTAGAAGTTGATTAGATCTTTTGAATTTCATTAATTCTACACTATCAATTAAACTTAGGATAATTCAATGATAACTATTTAATATATGCATAGAAATTGCAAGAACTGATCTAATAACATTATTTGCAATTATTCTCTAACTGTTGTTCCATAATTTCTGCAACTATGTGTTCTCCACTGTACAAAAATGTTCTCTTCCCACAAAAAGGTTAGAATTAAATATGACTACGAGTTCATAACAGGCAACAAAATTGTGTCTAGTTTGACTATGTCAGGATAACTCCTAAAATTCTGTCACTTCGCAGGATGCTTTCTGTATAGAAGGTCATTTTCTGCGGTAACTCTGTCTTTATCTCCCTTTTAAGTGAATAATGTACCTTGATATCTTCGTGGATTACCAAATTATACACACTTATTAAAGGTAAACCAATATTCAACACTGACCTAAAATAAACTGCTTCTTGTCCTAGGCCTCGGCATTTTATGGCTGGGTGACCAGTACTTTGTTAACCTTCCCTTGATATATTTCAACGAGATATTCTCATTCACAGCTGAGTTAAATGAGAGCTGTACTTACTGAAAATTTAACCCAGACTTATTATTATCAAAAAATTATTATTCTGTAGTGCAACTATGATTCTCTGATATTTAAAAATGTTGTTTGAGTATAGTATGTATGGAGAAGTTCATTCATGAAGACTGGGTCTTCTAAACATGTACATTAGTTTATAACCAGTTAAGCCTAGAAAATATGTAACTCCATGCTATATTAATTTCTAATCATGGACCATAGTCTAATTCCATCCGAGGCTGAAATATGACAATCAATTATATTTACAGAGTCAGTTTCATGCCATTTTGACGCAACCCGAGGTCTCCAAATATGACAATTATATACTGTAACACCAGCATTCTTAGTCTGTACCATAACAATATAATTAAGAAACTCAATTTATTTGCAAACCGGTAGATCATTAACAGAGACGAATCTGTTTGTTTACAACAATCAATCTTTCCTCATCAGCAAGGTCTCGAAGAGCGCCATCAAACATTTCTTTAGTGATGAGCTGAAAGATAAAATTTAGGAAACGCTCTGTAAAATTACATTCACGAATTACGGCAGAATTAGTAAAAAACAACCATTGAATAGCTAGGTGAGACTTTTCTATACCTTGTTTCTCAAATTCTCCAAGCTGAAAATGAGATTTTGAAATATAAATAAAATTTCAATTTTTGCCTGGTAGTAAATCCTCCAAGAAAAATAATTCAAACTTTCAATAAAAATAAAAAATGTTTTATTCCAACCTCCAATTCATGAATGTTTTTTTTAAAAATGGAAATATTGTGTTAAGAATCTTTATATTCAATGTTTTTTTTTAAATAAAAATAAATCTTTTATTTAATCCTCCTAGATAATACGAGAATAAACATAAAATTGTTTTTTTTTATTTTTGTTCTGCCCTCTTTTCAGCTGACTGTCCCAAAGAAGTTTGTGAAACAAGGTATAAAAAAAGTTTCACCTCATATTTAAAATCCATCATAGTGGAATTTGTGTTTATAAAAGAAGGTAGTGAATGGCAATGATGGGTGTTATTGGTAAATTATTGTCCATTATGTAATTTACTTCAGGTTGGCATAGCTCGCGTAGAGCCGCCGTCCTATAGTTGAAGCATGCAGCCACAGCTAGGATACCTACTGTACCTCAATAAAATCAAACAGTATTTCATCATGAAATAGAAAATAATTAACACTTTTGTATACTCTAGTTATTTGATTGGTTGTTTATGAGCATTCAATCACAGGGCCTAACTTAGTACTAGGATAGTAGGCAAGCCTACGCTAGGCCTAGTAGGTGATTTGAAGAATATAAATCCCAGACCATAAACACAGTAAATGTTGTATAAAACAAATTATTTTGTACAGTATTCAAATCGGCTCAGCCTCATTGAATAGAACATTCCATCGTCCACCTTTTGTTCCATTCTACTAATAACTAGTATTTGAATACTAAAACTCAAAATATTATATTTACCATGTCAGATGACTCCCTAAGTTCCTCAAATGTTTTCTGGTACTTGAGGGTTGCCACTTTTCCTTTGTCTTGAATGAGCTTGTTCAAAGCCTGTTTAACTTGCTGTCGTTGTTTACGTGCCGATGTACTCATACCTGTCGCTAGGATGTCAATATTGATTGTACCATCTCGTGGATCAAAGGCCGACTGTTTTAGTGCTTCATAGTGAAGTCTGTGTGAGAAAAGTTTAATAGATTTTAATAAAAAAATTTTTGACAATAAATCGTGGTTTATAATGAGAAGTAAACAATTTTATTAATTTAAAAAATTCAGAATTAAAAATAAATGCACTGTTCTTCCCGAGATACCTCTCTAGTAGTCCTAGGTTCTCCTGAGTATGGTTGTAGCCATCAAATTTTACCAGTAAAAATTGTGCTTATTAAAAAATAATTATGATATAATTTTTTGCCTCCTTTACTCTTTAGTATTACAAAGAACACAGGAATGCTCACAGAGGACATATAGTTATGTAGATATTTGGGCAAGGCCAAAATCAACACAAAAGTCGTGCCTGCCAAGTCATATTTTTTGCACAATTTACCAGTATTATTTTTTTTTTTCAATTGGGAGAACACTGAAATAGTAATCGTTTCTTAAAATCCAATCAACTAGTCAGTTCCACTGGCTAAACTGGTGGAAGTCTAACCAGAGACCTTTGGTTCTCTGGAATCGCAATAAACTCTCTCCTTACCCTTTGAAAAAACAAACTTGGTTTGCATGGTAGATAATGGTAGTGGCAAGGTAGTTAACAGGGTTAACCATATAAAAACTACCATATCAAGGGATACTACCAATGATATGGTCAGCAATGCTCTACAAGTACACATAGGAAAATACAGCCATTATTTAGAATAAACACTTTAAGCATTAATAACATCAACAGATAGGTAATTATATACTACATTACTAGGTAGCTCTTTGTGGTGCTAGGTGGATCTCCCTAGTAATTTAACATGGTAGATCTACCTAGTCAGAGGGTGTTATTTTTTTCAAAGGGTATTTTTTGGCTGGAGGGTTAAAATAATATAACAGCACACAGTCTTTCAGATGAAAAGTTAAATCATTCATGTGCATGTTAAAGAACACAGTAGTGTTCTCCCAATTGAAAAATATATACTGGTGAATTGTCCAAAATGACTTGACTTTTCAGGCATGAATTCTGGGTTGGTTTAGGCCCAACTTCAAATATCTACATAACTATAGACCTCTATGAGCATTCCTGTATTGTCTGTAATACTAAAGAGTAAAGGAGGCAAAAAACATATACAAGAATCAAAATTTCACCATAATTAGTTTTTAATAAACAAAATTTTAACGGTAAATTGTAATTTTTACCAGTAAATTCGATGGCTAAAACCAGGAGAACAATGCACAGTACACTTTTTGGAAAAGAGTAGAGGATTATCTCCTGATGTACTACCCTATCACCACAAGATGAACCCTATTGGTGTATCACAAAGAAATATTCCAATATAATGCAAGTTATGGTTTGTCAGCTTACCTCTACTTATTGTACTCTAAATAGTAGCTAAAAGAATACTACAACCTTGCTTAAAAACTGATTACTTCAGATAAAAATATCAATTGAAGAAAAAAAACAATACCTCCTGGCTTCTTGTACATCTACATTCTCAACAACATTTGAAAAGCGCATCCTAGCGTGAGCTTCTGACAAGCGAATTAGCGACTCCAGCTGTCTAGGATATGCAGACACCATTCCTTTTGAACTTCCAATCTTGCGCATATCAACATATGATTGGATTAGCAACTGGCTGGCCTCTTCACTCAGCTTTGGGTGAATGTATGAGCGTGCATAAGAAATGTAGTCCCTCAGTAGATTCATGTCCTGAAGAATGTAAAAAGTGAATGCATTTACACAATTTATCAAATTATAAAAATAAACATATATATTTAAAAGATATATTTTACCAAGAGGGCAAGAAGGGATCAATTTCTATTATAATTATCCAGTGTCTATGTGTTAAACTCTTCCCCAAAGTTTTGTGCATCCGAGTGTACAATATATATCTTTAATTCATTAATATTACTCTGAAATTCTGGCCTGGATATCTGTGAGCAGTGGCATCCACTGGTGTAGTGCAAATCAACACTTAACTCATTAGGGTTTAACCCAGGATCCTGGGTGTGGATGGCAAGTACATATGTACGCATGTTAACCACCAAGTTACAATTGTACCATAGTTGTCGAGTGTGGTATACCAGGAACATCAGGGGTGGATTGCTGTAAGCGGTCTTAACGTTAAGACAGTCTATAATTGTGACGTCACTTACTGTCATTAATTACAGACCATTGCTATACTGCGGTCTCAGCAGTTAGTGGTCTTAGATACTAAAGCCTGCTTGGAAGAGGCGCTAAATGGTCATAAATCACTTACAATATGGCATAAGCATTATTTGACCTTGAATTGCCTGTTTAAATAAATTGTTATAATTATAACTGTTTAACCATACACCATATCATGAAATTAAAACTCGTATAACATTTTCGTAATAAATTCAAACAAGATGTGGCACAAACATTACCTAAAATAGCACCTCAATTACTGTTACTATGGAGTGTTTGTTCGAGATTCAATACTCCAGGCAGTGGTAGGAGGAACTGCTTTATAGCAATGGTCTAACTAAGGTGACATTGCTAAGACAGTCTGTGTTAAAGCCGGCTTTATTCTGTAAGTTAAGTTTTGCAATCCACCACAGGGTAAATATAATCTTTTCCAAATAGTGTAGTTGATACGGTTTAGTCTTTAAATGTGATTGTTATTAATTTGTTTATTATGCTTACCAAATGTTCTTCATTTTTCTCTTTTCTCTGATGGTAGAGTGATACTAAACAATTCATTTCTTTAAATAATTTCATATTGTACTTACCAAATGTTCTTCCTCTGTTTCATCTTTTCCTTGATGGTAGAGTGATACTAAATGGTTTGCTAGACGTCGATCATAGAGTTCATCTTGAGGATCAAGCATCAAGAAAATCAAATCAAATCTAAAACAAAATCAAATGTAAGCTCTAGAAAGTCACAGATGTAAAACTTGGGGGCAGTATCAAAGAGATTAAAATCTTCTTAATTACCTGTTGAGATGTGCAAGGCTAATAGTAATAAATATCACACATGAATTTAAAACCCTGCCTGTTATTGCAAGTTTATGTATGGCCAAGCTGTTAAGGCAAGGGAACCGTAAACCATTGCAAAAATAACACAGCTTTCAGAACAGTTTGCACCATGGGTCTGCTGGTGGAACAAGTCTTCTTGGATAAGGAATATACACTGTAGCCCAAGTGTAAACAAACAGCTCATGTGCACTATAAAAGCCCAGGACATCTTTCAAGACGAGTAGGGGGTTACCATGATGTACTGGTCCATGCATGACATGACAACAGGCAGAAAACTGATGGACAGGATGAAAACTATACCCCAAGTGATCTTCGATCCTGGGACATAAAAAAGGGTAGATAATTGGTAAAACAGTAAAACATTTCCCAAATAACCAACCAAAACTTTCAAAAATACTGTATCCCTTGTACTTCATGTTAAACTGTATTGTATAAACAGGTTTGATTTCTCACTACTGTACAAGGTTTATTGAAGCTTGTTGGTAAATAAAGATGCGGAACATAGCAAGAAAGGGGCGGCCACATTTAAAGCCAAGGCCTTAAGCCGGGTACTCACTGTACAACGTACGACGGTCGCACGACTAAACCGTCGCTCACTGTGTGTGGGGTTTCCAGACGCGATGACAGTATTCTACTCGTCGGCCGATGGTTTTTTTTAGTGATTTCCTTGTTAAATCAATAAAAAACGGTCGGTTGATGAGTAGAAGACTGCCATCGAACCTGGAAAGCAAACACCTGGGGAGTGATGGTTTAGTCGTGCGACCGTCGTACCACCATCGCACAACGTAGTGAGTACCTGGCTTTAGAATGAAAAGACAACATTTTAAGGGTCACTTACCTGGAAAGCAAAGTGTGTGGTAGTTGGATGTTATCTATAATGGTTTTCTTTGGGTTCCATTGGGAGTCGACTGGATTAGCAGCTGCAAGCACTGATGTTCTGGCATTCAATGAACAGATAATGCCGGCTTTAGCAATAGACAGTGTTTGTTGTTCCTGGAAAAAACATTTTCAACACTCAATTTACTTAAATGGTAAGCATCATAAATGTGAGGTCTCACCACAACATGAGTCTCATCGTAGAAAAATCTAAAATTTGGTTATTGGTACATTCTAATAGAACATAAAATAAGTTGTCTACACTTCAAATGACATTCATTGGATAAGTAGATCCAACGATATGAACATTTGAAGTTTTCATGTACGGAAACACGGTTTTGTGCCCATAAAGTAATCTAAAAATAAATAAACAAAAGGCTATCAATCTCAAAAAAATCTGAATGAAGGAGACGTTCCTACATGAAAAATTTAAAAGGAATGAAATGTAGTTACCATAGTACAGTACTCATAATTTGACTTCAGACCTATTTTCGTGATTATCTCAATTTGATCTCACCTACGATGTGACTCATTTTGTGGTGAGACTTCACATTTTTTATGAGTCACTTTAGACTTCACAATTTAGTGATTATCTCAATATGATCTCACCTAGTGTGCGACTCATTTTGTGATGAGACCTCACATACTGTATGTAACCTACATTTATTGGGCAATGCTGCCCAAGTGTTAATTCTGTCACTTTTTTTTTATTTCGTGTCACACCCAACAGCAAATTTACTCACCACTTACAGGATGAGATCTACACCATGCTTTCTAAACCAAATCTCATTATAAGGCTTGAGGAGTGGCGTTGTTAAGTTGTGGGAACTATTCTAGAATTCAGCCAGATTTGAACCCAGGACCTCTGGATTGGAAGGCAAGCATGCTAACCACCAAGCTATAGCGCCACTCCTATGGCCATGACATCACTCCATTGTGATGTAATTGCCCTCTATGGTTTAAAATGGGTTCATAAAACAGACATTAGATTATTTTTTACAAAAACATACTAAACTTGTAAAGGTCAAATATTACACACTGTAAATACAAGAGTCAAGCCGTAATAAAATTTTGAAAGATTTGCTCGTGGCAGTTGCATTATCAGCTGGTGGCAGATGCATTATCAACTGGTGACAGTTGCATTATCAACTGGTGGCAGTTGCATTATTAGCTGGTGCCAGTTGCATTATCATTTGGAGAAATTATGACACTTTTTCACATGTATTTTACAGTACCAAAACCTACATCAACAAATTTTCTTAAATAAATATATCTATTTTGCAAGGTACTGTAGCACATGTTCAATTTGTACACAGGATTCAAATTTTGTATCTGCGGATGAGCAAAACGTCATTGACTGCACATGCACTCGTCTCGGAATGCATGCCAAGCGTTATTTATTAGAAGCTTTTACAGGTGTTTTTTTTTATTTGTTTTTCAATTCCCAGAACTCCCAAGTTGGAAAACTAGGAACCCTGTAGATTTTGTCAGCCAGCGTTTTTAACTGTTTTTGGGTACACTATATGTGCATCTAAAAGTAAAACCATATAATAACAATAGTACAATACTTGACCAAGGAACTTTCAAGACATAATTTAATGTAAATAAATGAAAAAAACTCTACATATTTTTGCATTTATATTGCTAATTTACTAAAAAATCCTTGAGAAAATCATGAAAAAAAAACCACTAAATTCCTGGAGAAAATTGAGTATTTCCTGGATCCCAGGAGATCATGTGAAATTCCTGGGGACTCAAGGCTAATCCTGGAGCACTGAATTCCTTTTTCGTTTAAGAAAATATATCTATAATTTCCTAATGCATAGAGGTCTGAAGAGAAATACGATTAAAATCCTTACCATAACTTCATGTAGAACTGAGCGTGTGCTATCGTTCATTTTATCAAACTCATCAATACAACAAATGCCATTGTCACTGAGAACCAATGCACCACTGAAAAGACAAAATAAAATTAGTTAAAATTACGATCAACGATGCATCAATTTTCTTCAAAGGTCTAATGAGGTACAGAATGAGATTTTCTATTCAACTTGGCTATGCTTTGCTGAATCCAACCTACCATCTTTCACCTCATCAGGGTTCATACACCTTATAACAAGTAAAATACAAGGACATTTCAAGGACATTCCAGGTCATACATATTTTATAAATTTCAAGGACACGCAATCAATGGTCTTGCCATGCATGGTTAAAAAAATAAACCTGTGAAGTATGAAAATAGCTATGTTTTGCCTGAACTAAATTTCAATACCATGAAACTTCCAGGGCATTTAAGGACAATTAGCATATTCCAGAATTTTCCAGTACTGGAAAATGCATTTTTGCTTTTCCAGGACTTTCAAGGAATTCAGGGACGCGCATAAACCCTGTCTCATTAAATATTCTGTACTATCGAACTCAAAGGTGGTTATCTAAAATAAATAAAACAAATTTAACTTACGTTTGTAAAACAAGCTGCCTTGTTTCTGGATCTTTGGTAACATAAGCAGTTAATCCAACCGCACTGGAGCCCTTACCGGATGTATACTGCCCTCTGGGGACTAGATGGTAAACGTACTGGAGCAACTGAGATTTACTGGTACCAGGGTCTCCACAAAGCAAAATGTTTATATCAGCTCTAATAAAAAAATAATTATGAGAGTAAATGTATTTGCTTTTTTATTTCATTCACATGTAACAGCAGGTAACTAACCGATTAGAGGCTTGAGCAGTGTGACATTTTGTTTCAACATACCATTTTGCATATTGTTGTATATAATCACCGTTTATTTTTTTGTTGAAGGGAATAATTGTGAGTTCACATCACAATATGAGTCTTATGGTTGGAAAATCTAAAACTGAGCTATTGGTGTCTTAAGATAGACCAACATACAGAGCTATAATCTAAACTTTAAATGATATTTATTGGTCAAGCAGTTTATAAGCAATTAAAAGATTGCCATCCTGAGAAAATCGGCATGAAGAACAATCTGCTGCATGAAAACAGACTAGTAAGTACCACATAAAACCAGGGCTCGAATTTAACCAAGGCACCAAGGCCATTTGCCTCAGGTGCCCGGCCATTTGGCCTCAGTGCCTTCAAAATTTAACCATCACCAAGGCCACTTTGGCCTTGGTGCCCCTTATTTTCAGTTAATGGATACAATTTGTACAAATTGGCCTTGTTGTACCCCTTTAAATCAAGCCAAAAATGGCCTTTCCCCTGCAAAGCCCAAATTCGAGGCCTGTAAAACTTTCAATTAATCAAAACAACCTCACAATTTCCCTCCTCAATGGGAGCTGTGGCTAATAAAACTGAATTACAATAGGATGTTAAAAAATGATGAGATATTGATAAAGCATAATGATGAAGATAGGTGATATGGTAATTCATGATTTAGAAAATTATACTGATGGCTAATGGTCATGAAGAAAATGAAAATGAATGATATTTATGCATTTTTTTTAAGTAGTTTAATGTTCTGTTGAGTAAGTAATTGCTCTTGATGATAATTATGTAGCTGATGCAATTGAATACAAATTGTGTTGATAATGATGATATGATAATGATGAAAACATAATGGTGAAGATTTTTATTTATTTATTTATTTCCGTCTTTATTGTGAAAAAACCGTCAGTGTCGTAGCACTGGTATTACTGGTTGATCACACAAAATCAAACAATTAAAAAAAAATATATAAACTATTAATATGTAAAACAGAACTACTGAAGATAGGGGTGATAAAGATAAGTGAGGATTCTAAAACATGCTGATGAGGTAATAGTGATGACAGTAATGTTGACACTGGTTATTCTATATAACACAATAAATCTGCATAAACAATTAGATCTACCTGAAATTGCCTCTTCCTGTGTCACCAAAATCTTTCTTGGTGGAACCAAACAACTGGCAGAGAATTCCCTTTTTAATGTCCTCATTCTCAAAAATGCTGGGTGCTAAAATAAAAAAAATAAAAATAGATTAATTTACGGTACGAAAGATCATAGGTAAAAACTTTTTGAATGTTGATCGTTTGGATTTTAGGACACATGAATAAAAATATTATTTAATAAATGGAAAAAAATATTTTGAAAATAAATGTTAATATGTACCTAAGGCAGCTGAAAGGCGTTCATATATGTCCGCTGTCTTGGAAAGGGCAATCAATTGAGCTTTGCGTTCCTCACTAAACAAATGTTGATCCTCACTGTAAGAGAAATACACAATTAATATAACAGTCAATGCTGTATAAAATACTAAATTAAATAAGGGGTCATGATCACTAAGTAAAAATAAAAAAAAAATTAAGAGAAGCCAGCCGAGTAACATACACCATTTATTTGTTTGCATCATGGGTTAGCATACTTGACAACATTTATTGAGACATTTCATTGCCTCCTGGAAATAAACTTCAAGTGGAAAGCAGTTGGCGCACTGGTTGCGTTTCGGACTTCACGAGGTCGGGGGTTCAAGGCTTACTCTTGTCAGCTGTTTGTATTCTTAGGCAAGACACTGTATCCCCGTTGCCTGAGTATAAGTGGGTACCTGGGAGGTACAAATTCTGTATGTGCTGATTACAGCTGCAACTCTATCGATGTATTGTGTTTCATAGGTGTTTGTTCCAATGACTGGCGTAATAATTGTGAAGCATTTAGAAGTCTTGGCAATAGGCACTAAATAAAATGTCACATGTTGTTGTTGTTTCTGTTGTGTTAATAATAATAATAATAATAATAATAATAATAACACAACAACAGCAACATTATTATTATTATTATTTGTGTTGCCATGCTTAAACATACACCATTAACTTTCCAATAACATTATCAAGTAATTTTGCATTGGTAAAACATCACAGTAACAAAAAACTTACTCTTCATTGTGTTCATGGAGTCTTTTATGTGTATCTTTGCGGAACTGAATAACATCAATGTAAGTTTTGTAAACGGCTTTCACATTACGTTGAAAAGGCTTGATACGCATCGGTGTAGCACGGTAGATACCAGTGATGGTCACTCGATCGCCAGGCTGCACAGAGTCTACCAGGTCATTGTGAGCGTAAACTACGACAGTGTGAGGTGTCTGACCAGGAGGCATGTCATCTACATAGTAAAAAGAAACAATTTAATAGAAAATTCAACACAAGACACAGAAATATGAAATACTCATAATGGCTTTTTGGTTATTAGTTCTAAGAACTTTGTTTTTAAATTTCACTGCTTCCTATATGAGAGAGGGCCAGCTCAATTTTTGTTTTTGAGTACAAAAACAAAATTAACTTTAAAAATAGCTTTAATATTTGCATCTTCAACTCAAACAATGGTCTGGAAGCACTTTAAATCAACATGGTGTGTAGCGTAATATTACTAAAACACATTCATTTAAGATTTATCCGCGTGCCTACACCCTAATATTTTAAAAAGGGAGGGTAAACAAAATATTTTTTAAAGCCAGCATTTTAACCACTGTTCATCGACCGTTTCATAAATCAATAATTTATTTCTGTACATGCCCACCAAACGCCTGTTAGTTCACTTACCTGGAGATTCTTGTATCTTAACCATTTGTTTATCGCTGAACTGTGACCTGTTATGGATAAGTGTCATACTAAATTTGGTCTGGCAATTTTGGCAAACGGTTGGCTCGGCAATACGCCCTCGGTCGATCTCAACAGTGGCGGTCGCAGCACAGTTCTGGCAGGAGAAGAACGCTTCCCGCATCTCTGGCATAAGCCCCGATGTCCGAATCACCATTCCACTGATAGTAATCAACTGGTCAATATCTATATAAAAAGTAAATCAAATAATATCTTTATAATTTTTGTTTTAATAAAAATTTTGTGTCACATCCAAACGCAGGTTTTTGATCGCTAATCCTGAAAAATTATGTTTTTCACCATTGAAGGGAAATGGGGTTGCTTTCAACGTTAATCCTGATGTCAAAAAAGATTAAAGTTGAAATAAGTTAACAATTTTGTTAAATGCTGGGTGCTTTCTAGGCAATATTGAAAATGGCAATAGTTTATATTATTTTGACCTAACAATAATTTTGGTCATTATATATATATTTACGAGTTGTAAATTGACTCAAAAAATTTAATATATTTAATTTAATATATTAAAAAAATTTAATAAAAATTTTGTGTCACATCCAAACGCAGGTTTTTGATCGCTAATCCTGAAAAATTATGTTTTTCACCATTGAAGGGAAATGGGGTTGCTTTCAACGTTAATCCTGATGTCAAAAAAGATTAAAGTTGAAATAAGTTAACAATTTTGTTAAATGCTGGGTGCTTTCTAGGCAATATTGAAAATGGCAATAGTTTATATTATTTTGACCTAACAATAATTTTGGTCATTATATATATATATTTACGAGTTGTAAATTGACTCAAAACATAACAATAACAAACAACCACTTCACTAATACAGTATATAAATATTACAGTCAGAAATTCTTCAAATTTTTCGGAAAAATAAACTACAGAAAAATAGTCAAACTCAGGAACAAGAAGGTATAATACCGAATTCATGCAACTGTGACAGGATTCAATATTTCAACATTAATTAAGTCATCATCAAGTATAATACATACTTCAAGCAATGAGATACATGTTATCGTGTCAGGATTAAATATTTCATCGTTATTTCAGTCATCATCAGGAATTGCTTTACCTTCTGGATTGAGCATTCTCATGTTCTTTGTTTCTTCTGCATTGTAAGTTCGCACTTGGACTTGATGTTCCAACTGAGTGTCTGGATATCGATCGAAGAACAGCTCGTTAACAGCCATGTCAAAGGTCGGAATTACCTCTTGTGGGTAGGAGATAAGTTGGCGATATAAAACCTTGTCAAACTGTTTGATGTGGAGGCAGTTTACATCTAGGAATGGTAACTCCAAAGTTTGGATCTAAGGAATAGAATGAACATGCTAATTAATTCAATTTAATAGTTTTTTTTTAAAGTAAGTAAATCCTTTGTCTGAGCCTGAAGGTTCATAGGGTTGGAGCTTATTTCCATGTTCAGTAGCGTGAAGCGGATGAGAGTATGGTACTCCCCCTGAATGGAACGCTAGTCCATTGCAAGTTACTTCCCAGCAATTTGCCGGTATCCATCGTACAGCTGGGAAGACTGAAGCAATGCGAGAAAAAAGATGGATGGCATCTGGAGCAAAAAAAAATTGAACTTAATAATTTACCTCTTCAAGTTTCTGTAAATAAAGTGGTTCATTGACATCAAGATTTTCTTGTTCTTGAAACTCTGGATCGATAAAGCGTTCAATGAACCGTTTAAATTTCTCTTTGGTTTCACTGACAACCACATCAGTGCCCCAGATGACCAACTGAGGTCCAGCACCCTGGTCACTGGTCAAAGCACCAGTTGGATCGGCCTCGGAACCAACTCCACTTCCCTGTAAGAAATCATTATCATTAATTAACCATTTCACTAAAAGTCTTTTCAACTTTCCAAAACCAATTTTGCACAAAATTATTTTTTAAAATTTTTTTTAAATTTCATTTCATTACATTTATTTCATCTTTAAATAAAACATGTTACAATAAACAGAAACTTGTAGGAGGTAGACAGGATTAACAAAAAGTGAACTGAATCAACTAGCTAGTGTCTCTCCACCCTCCTAAAGTGTTAATATAAAATTGAAATACAAATAAACATGAAACATAGATAAACATGAAACATAGATAAAATAACTAACAATGAATGTGCAAAAATTTAAAATCTACGCCTGATTGATTTAGGTGTTTAATGTTAGAAGGTGTTGAAAGTGGATTTAACTTTAACATCTGAAGGTAGGTCATTAAATTCTATTTGCCCAGCAATTTATGAGTATTGTAACAGTTTTATTTTCTAAAATACAAACTTTATATTTATCAATTACTACAATACAATTAAGAATCAAATTTTACCAACAAATTACTTACAACCGGGTCAGATGACAGGTTAACTTGTCTCATCTTGCGCTCACTACGGATATCAGTGCGAGGACGAATTGGAGTACCCCTATAAAAAAAAATTAAAATTAGTTTTAGTAACACTGTATGTGGTTGAAACTTTAGTTAAATATAACACCAAATAATGATTCTCATATTGTAGTATATTTATACAAAGTTTACAAAAAAGTACATACTTGCCGCCAGGTGTGGCACTCATCCTGGAGCTCGGTGTGCCATAGTTCAAAGGTGAACTAAGGTCAATTTCACTTGCACCTACAAAGAAAAAAGATAACTTGGGGTTTCATTGTGTTTAATAATCAAAAATTTGTAGAAAATGATATTACAAGGTCATGTCAAAATTATGCTGCTGCAAGTAATGCAGTGATTCAATTATAACAGTATACAGGCCTTGGCTTCCAAAAATTGCAGGTGTGCTAGAAATTGCACTCAACACATTCAGGCGTGCTGTAGGTGTGGCCATTTACCTTGAAGTATACCATTCACAACAAACTGAAATTTGGCAAATTTCTACACAACAGGATACAAACAGCACACCTACAGAACACCTGAATATGTTGAGTGCAATTTCTAGCACACCTGCAATTTTTAGAAGGCAATGCTTGCAGCATCATCCTTCTATCATAAATAAAATCTGATGCAATACTAGGATAAACTTACCATATTTGGATTGTGCTGGACTTGAGAACAGGGAAGTTTCATGGACACTCCTCTGGGCCGACGGTGGCGATGATGGCAAAGGAGCAAGGTCACCACTTGGTGATGAATCTAGAGGGCGTTGTGATGACGGCGATTTTACAGCTTTGCCTCTTCGTGAAGCTATAAAATAAAATAGATTTTTTTTTTATTTATGGTCAGGATTTCTAACAATCGAAAAACCTTGCATTTGTTGGATCAACCTGTTAATTCCAGTTAGGGCCATACACAACATTTAATGATTGCTTTACAGTTTTATGATTATTATAAAGGGCCGAAATGCCTTGCGACTATTTTAAATTTAATTGCAATCATAAAATTTCTAACAATCATTATATATTTATGTACTGAATACATTTCAGGTTAAGAATCCAGAAAAAAGATTTTGCTGAATTAACTAAAATAAAGAACAGAAGATTATGAGCTGTAGAAATAAAAACAGAATAATTTAACATTAAATTAATTTTAATTAGGCCTAAAAAATAAACTGCCCTACTCTGCCACTTCTACTTCTTAGCCCAATCATTAATATATATTATTATTATTATTTATTAAGTAATTATTATTAATTAATTTGATAGAATGAAAAACTCTTAATTTTTCACCCTGCATTAATTAACCTAAATAATCAGGGGCAGATTTAAGGGGACCCCCCCCCCTCCCTTTCGGAAAGAAAGAAATATATAAATATATTAATATTATTTATATTGTCTACAAAACAAAAATATTCAGCTATAATTGATCCCTTAACACGCCCCGGAGGCCATTTCAAGACATCTGAAGTCCAAAATTTCCCGGGGTGCAC